>CAUDMG010000546.1:57500-77489 GCA_958450375.1 Homarus gammarus | reverse complement strand
CTAATGTTGGATGGATATTGCCATGTCACATGCGCTGATAACTGCGTATTGAGTTATCTATTGACACTAAAACTAATCGTTAGCAAAGTTTGCTTTAGATACGTTCCATTTAGAAACTAAAAATATATTGGTCATTAATCAGTATGAAAGCCTACATCATGTGCAAAACATTTCCTCGACTTATTATCAAACTAAGCTGAACGAAACATTTAGCTACAATCATACGTCTATTGCACTTAGATACTGGCAGTATTTGCTGTCAGTAATAAGCTTTACCATCTGTGTGTTGAAGATTGTGTCCCGAAATCTTAGACCCTGGTGATGGACGGTGCCCCATGTCTCACAAGGACATACAATAACAGGAGGAAATACATCACAGACACTTAGACCCAGCTGGTGTCGCCACAGCTCAGGGTGTTGTTGTGCTCATTTGTAGAAGCTCATATGGCAGCTACATCGCTTCTGTAGTGAGTACATCACGGCCATTCATCTCAATTATCGTTAAGGATGGTCTACATTACATTACCAGGCGGGGCATCACTGAAGTGTCTTGATTAATTCTAATGTGTATATCCTTTTGCATATACAAATAATTTCACCCTTCGCCTCTAAGAAGAGGGTAAAGATTGTCCACGTAAAAAATTGGATCGTTTAACCTGAACTCTGTGTAAATATTGTTTCTGTCTTTATCTTGTTTTAATAATTATAGGCACTTTTTATTTTACATACTCGCTTTCTTATCCAAACCGAAGACTCAGTCGAGTTCCTTATGTGTGGGACGAGACCCCAGTATACAGCAAGCTTTCCTTCTCTGCATTACTCTGCTGACACGCTGAACAAGTAGCTCGATGCTCTGGTGTCTCCGGTAGCTTCAATAAGCCTAAAACCCAGTTCACTAAGGCACTTTAAGGCTCCCATAATATCTGTAATGATCTATGGCCAGTCAGAAGTTTACAAAAATACACACACACACACACACACACACACACATTGACTTACGAATGAAACTCTTCAAGGAGTTCTCCCCGGAGCTTGCTAAACCCCTATGCTCCATCATCAATGCTTCTCTCAGTCAAGCCAGATGCCCAGCTGACTGGAAGACCTCTTATGTATCACCAGTGCCCAAGTCAACCAGCCCACAATCCTTAAATCAACTACGACCTATTGCAATCACCCTAATACCCAGCCTAATCTGTGAAAGTTTTGTGTTCGACTGGGCTTATACTGATATTGCAGGAGTCGTAGACCCTCAGCAATTTGGCAACATGAAAACTTCCCCCACCACTCACTGTCTTGTCAGCTTTCTCGATTACATATACCGCCATCTCGAGAAACGAAAAACGTCTGTAGCTGTCGCCTTCATTGATTTCACTAAAGCATTCGACCTAGTCGACCACGATATAATCATCAACAAAGCTATTGACCTCGGGCTTCGGAGAAGTCTTATACCATGGCTTACAGACTTCCTCAGTGACCGACGCCAAGCTGTACGCTTCCGAGGGGCTGTCTCCACCTTTCAGTCACTCACCTGTGACGTCCCCCAAGGCACCAAGATCGGACCACTCTGTTTCCTTATGCTCATCAATGATGCCCTAAGAGAAACCCCTGCTCGCTGGAAATATGTCGACGACTCCACCATTGGGATCAGCGTCAACAATTCTGCTCCCAATCATACCGCCCTTCAGGATTTATTGAACAGTCTCCAAAACTGGGCCACCAACAACCATGTCACCATCAACCATACCAAGACCATGGTTATGCACATCAACCTCTCCTCCGAAATTGTCCCACCCCCTTCCATTACTCTAGGTCCGAACACACTCCAGGTTGTAGATTCCACGAAGCTCTTCGGCGTCACCATAGACAACAAACTAAATTGGAAACCACACGTCAGAGAAGTTGTCAAATCCTCCAGTTTCCGTCTCCACCTCCTCCGCCGACTCAAGACCCTCGGAGTTCCTGCACCCGAGCACCTCAGTGTTTACACAACATTCATACTTCCCAAGCTCACCTATGCCTCCCCCACCTGGTCTTCCTCCCTAAATGCCACACAACGTAAACACCTAGAAAAAGTGCAAAAGAGGGCATGCAAGATTATTCTCTCCCCTTCCTACTCCTCATATCAAGAAGCGCTCAACACACTGACCCTTTCGACTCTCACTGACCATCACCACGACCTCATCTGCAAATTTGGTAAGAAGCTTCTACACCATCCTCGACACCGGCTCCTACTACCACCTGAGATCCCTAGCCCGAGAATTGCTGTTCGACACCACAACCGCATCCAGTCCATACGTGCACGAACTGATCGCTATAAGAACAGCCCAGTCCCAACCATTGTAAAAATTATCAATAACTTGTAATAAACCAGTGTATTCACTCCCAGTAAACACTACTTCTTGCACTGTCACAATGTTGAAATGCACTGTAGTTTGAGCTTTTCCCCATCTAGTTATTATATATCTTATTTGTATCACTTATGTTACTTGTATATTATTTGTAATTCGAAACCCATTCCCCAAATATGTAACTGTATATTTTCAGCCTTCTGGCTGCCAAGCTCTTTCAATAAACCGTAAATTATTATTATTATTATTATTATTACACACACACACACACCTATTTAGTGTAACGTGTGTGTGTGTGTGCGTGTGTGTGTGTAGCACAATGCGTGCACAGGGTGGTGAAATGCGTCTAGTGTGGCAGCACTGTATTAGTGTTAAGGTGCAAGCACTGCTGCCTTCCTCTCGCTTTCAGCTGCCGCCGCAGGGTTGCCCTCGTGGCGAACAGGGAAGCAACCTGCATAAGTCTTCACCTACCAGTACACAGCCTCTTCACCAACAAGACTCCTGCTGTGCCTCCTCGTGACAACAAACGGAAACTGGGTGCCCCGTGGGCCCAGGCTAGACCAGTGTTAGGTGTTAAATGCAAGAAAGTGGTTTTACGGTAGAACTCAGATACCTTCACACTGATTACTCACCCAGGAGATTATGGTGTATCACTATGTAGAATTTCACTCTGCTTCCGGCATTCAATGCGTTGTGTACTTGATAAATGATGATTTAATGAATTCCATTAACTTCCAACATCCATCTAAGTTATTGGTTATACTTTGTCATAACCAATGAGTCATTACCTTTGATAATAATAATAACAGAGGGGTCACAGATACGGGCAGATAATTGCACTTACGTTTATTTGGCACAATTCCATACACTGGACTTTGCATGGATACGTCAGTCACTCACATTCGCTCCACAGTACCCTAAGTTATAATGGAGAGTTTGTCAACCTGGAGATTTAATCGTTAGATCTATTAGGCCGGCCTGGAGTGCTCTTGTAGCAAACAGGCCCTCACCAGTGATCACTTCCTTTACAGGAAGCGTCAACTTTCGCTGGACTTTACAACAATCTCGGGATTTTGCACGCCCAGACTTGTAGCACTGGTAGGACTGTATGGCCCCTGTTCTATTGTAAGTCCGCAGAGCAGGAGGTCTTCTCTCAACCAAGGTCTAAAGCCCACTGCTAAAATGTGGTTTTGAGGCGTGAGATGACCCCTATCGGCTGGCCGGGTACCTTATCTCTACCTAAACAAATATTTGGGATGGGTTGTGCGGGAGGCCCAGCGCAACCCATGACAACCAGCAAGGGATCTTGGAGTAGCAGTGGGCCCCAGAGGAACGGTGCATAGGCCCACTGGCATGTGGACACGTTCTGGCGCCTGCCAACAATTGTCCTGCTTACTTGCGGATAAATCTTGGGAGGTATAAGGCTACGGGAGTAAACTCCGAACGAAAAATCTGTGGTGGAGCCAGGTATCAGGCAGACATGCTTACAGAACTCCAACAAGACCACAACGGAAGTATAGCCGGAAGAGGTGACCACCGTGGAAACGCAACGACGACACAGGTGGACGAAGGCAATGCCTGATGGACAGGCTATTAAGGCGAAACCCAACAAACTGGGCTATCGGCAGTCCATTGCAACTCTCCCTCTCCCCAGTCGTTGCAACACTTGCACCACTGGAACAGGAAACGGGAGAACCAAGATGTGAGGTTGCAGCCTGCGCTCCTGCCTCACCACATAAATCAATGCACACACAACCATCATCCAGTTCATCATACGTCTCTTCATCATCAAAACCCCTATACCCCCAAAAGTCCTATGGCGACGGACGAGTGGCGACGGGGAAAGGCAGAGATGACTGCCGGGAGTCTCTAGTCACAAACCTGAACATGGGCGGCAGATAAGATGGTCGTTTATGCACCAGGATCTAGGCAGCAGCGTCAATCCGGTCCTATATGTGCGACTGGGCAGCCCTTTCGAGGAGCCACTGTGCTCACCCCACATGGGGAGGGGGCAAGAAAAAGTGCCCTAAACATAAACTACTTAAAAACCAAACCTGACTGGGGAACCGCACCCAGTAAGGTCAACCTTATGCAGTCGAAAACAGTCAAAACCACAGATCCAAACAAAAACAAACCATTCAACCTCTTATGGTTGCTGCATAGAATGACGGAACACTTCTGGATACTGGCACAAATGAGTGACCTGAAAGAAGAACTGCCCTTGTGGCAAAAGAACTGGCTAGGTATAATAAATAGCAGCCATCAGTGAGTCCCGGGTCCCAGATGAGGGACAGATCACAGAACAGGGTCTGGCTATACCTTCTTCTGGAAGGGGAAGCCTGCTGCGTAGAGAAATTGCATTTGTGGAGTTGGGCTTGCCATCCGCAACGCATACCTACACAGGTTCACTGACAGGCTAACTGAAATTCCTATTGGGATCAACGAGCACTTCATGACGTTTCGAGTCCCACTAAATCATTCACGCCATGCCTTTTTCGTCAGTGCATACGCCCCAACACTAGATGCAGAGGATGACATCAAGGAGGCCTTTTACGTCGACCTTGACAGAGTGGTAACCTGTATCCCTAGAGAAGGTTGTGCTCCTTGGCGACTTCAAAGCCAGAGTTGGCAGAGATGCTGACATTTGGCAGGGAACCATAGGGAGATATGGACTAGGCAAGTGTAATGCCAACGGCCTACGTCTCAGCTAGCGTGCTGCACACAGCTTCATTATCACCAATACCTTGTTTCGGCAGGCAGACAAGTTCAAGAGTTTGTGGCAATACCTACGATCCAAACAGTGGTATCTCATGACTACATCATTGCCAGAAAAGAGATCGCCGACACTGACACTGATCATCGACTTGTCGGAGCCAAGTTCTCACTTCACGTCGATCCAAAACGGCGAAGGCAGCAAGCCTGCAGAAGAGGTATTAATACTAGGTGTCTGGAGGACCCAGCAAGAGCATATGAATTCAGAGAGCAGCTCGAACATGGGCTTATAAACAACCGAACAGCAACAACGCTAATCACAGTGCCTAGTGGGATATTCTCAACACTTATGACAAAAACTTGCAGAGAGACCCTCGGCGAGATCAAAAGAATACACCAGGACTGGTTTGATGAAAATGACGCGGCAATCAAAGTATTCATCAATGACAAACGTGCTGCTTTTACTGACTGGCAAAAACAACCCTCAGTCTCGGAGCAAAGTTGCTACCTTCTGCAGCCCAGCAGAAACTTCATATTCTATAAAATGACTGGCTTAAAAATAAAGCATTTAAAATACAAAAACATGCAGATCAGCAGAAGATGTGCGAATTTTTCAATTCCATTAAAACATTTTATGGGCCAACCACTCGTGGTCAGCCCCCCTCCGCTCATCTGACGTTAACTTCATAATTGAAGACGATGAAGGCCTCCTTCAGCTCTGGAAAGAGCACTATGTTACGAACCACGCCATCAATTGTCATGATCTACCTACCCAGCACTACGAACCACGCCATCTATTGTCCTGATCTACCTACCCAGCACCACGAGCAACGCCATCTAGGGACGAAACCCGATTATGACTACTCTTAGTTACCACTCCGGGGGTTTCCCTTCTCCATATCCTGGTTGTTGAGTCACCTCCTCAAAGTTTTCCTCATCAGCTCCAGTTCGATGAGAGTTCAGTTCACTCTGGGAAGTGACCACAGGATCACCTATCCTGGAAACCTACGGCACAGTGACTACCTACCGTTTTCTACAATACTCAGCCTTACTCGTCAGCCATCTCAGCTCCGCACTTAAGTATTTGTAATCTTAGATTGCCTCCCCACATCCACCTTGCTTCAAAATTGTTGTATGTTGTATAAATATGTATATACTGTTAATGTTTAGGTTAAGTATTGTTGTTTCCTGTTGGGATCTGGGTAGACTTTTAACTATATTCTAAATCCCCAACTCGTAACAACTACCATTCATTGCTCAACCGAAGCACCGATGTGGATGTCCTGACTATCCAGCAGGTCCCTCATCATCCAGGATTGACCCGCCTCAGCTAGCCTCCATCCCTGGATGAAGTAGTTACTGCCATCAAACATGAAAAATGAAAAGCCTCAGGGCCTGATGGGATCCCAGCTAAGGTGTGCTTACCAGCAGTCTCCACTCTCTCCTGGAGAATATATAGGAAAAGGAGAAAATCCCCCAAGCTATTAAAGCTTCCATCGTCAATATTTATAAGAGCAAGGCAGACCGATCAGACAGTGGCAACTACCACTAGAACTCGCTGCTCTCTGTAGGTGGCAAGATTATCGCCCGAGTTCTCCTAAAAAGACTGCTTTCTGAGGCGGAAAACTTCCTCCCAGAATCTGAATGTGGTTTAAGACCATCACGTGGCACGACTGACCTGATCTTTGCTCCCCACCAGATACAGGAAATATGCAAAGAACAGCGTCGTGACCTGTACACGGCTTTCATTGATCTAACCAAGGCCTTTGACTCGGTCAACAGGGAAGCCCTCTGGTGGACCCTCAATTTTTTGGGCTGCCCACCAAAATTCATCACCATTGTGAGGCAACTCCACGATGGCATGAACGGTAGTGTCCTGCTCAACGGCACAACGTCTGAGTTCTTCCCCATTCAAAGAGGGGTTAAACAGAAGTGTGTACGAGCACCAACTCTCTTTTCCATTTTCTTAGCTGCCTTCCTTACTCGTGCCAGTGCCAATTTAGCTAGCGGGGTGGACATCGAGTATCGGTTCAAGGGGGGTCGTTTCAATATAAGACAACTCCAGGCAAGAACAAAGGTGTCGGCAGTTTCCATTACTGAACTTCAGCATGAAGACGACGCCACCCTTGTTGCTCACACTGAACAAGACCGACAGGAATTCCTGAATACCCACGCAGATGCGTATGCGCACTTCGGCCTTGAGGTGAATGTAAGTAAGACTCAGATTCTCTTTCAACCTGCCCTAGGTTCCGACACACCTCTACCATCCATCCAGCTCAAAGGTACTTCCCTATGTAATGTTACCCACTTTCAGTATCTGAGCTCCCACCTGCAGACATCAATGAAGACATTTAGCACCGGATCAGATGTGCATCTCAAGCCTTTGGCGGACTCCAAAACCGTGTCTTCAACTGTATATCGAGCAGTGGTCCTCCCCACCCTGCTATATGGCAGCGAGACATGGGTCACAAACAAGAAGCACTTCATGGCACTTGAACACTTTCACCAACGTAGTGTATGTTCCATCCTCCGAGTTTGCTGTGAAGACAAGAGAACAAATGCCAATATTCTTGCTGACACCATATGTAGGAGCATCGAGGCTACCATTATCCATGAACAGCTCCACTGGACTGGCCATGTTACCCACATGGACGACAGTAGACTGCCATAGCAGCAACTTTACAGTCGCCAAACGAATAGTAAAAGTAAAGCCGGCGGGCAAATGAAAAGGTATAAGATAGCCTTACGACAAACCTGGGAGTCGATTTCTCCACATCGTAACGCTCGGAGGAGCACCACACGAAAAGGTGTCAATACTTTCGAGTTAACCCGACTGCAAACCGAGGCAGACAAGCGCCAACGTCGAAAAGTCTCTGCCACCGCCCCTCACGAACTAGATGCAGCCCTCCACATCGCAACGAATGTGGACGACCCTGAGGGTCTCGTATAGGCCTCTTTAGTCACCTCAAAACTCACTAACCTAGGTGACATCCCTAATAACTCGTATCATTGTATCATAGCTGGATGATTGTCATACTCGATTCCGAGTGACAGCAAAGTAGTAGTAGTGTGTGTGTGTGTAATAATAATAATAATAATAATAATAATAATAATAATAATTAACGGTTTATTAAGATAACATGGCAGCCCGAAGGCTGAAAATATACAATGAACAGAGGTGATAAGTTACATATGGTGAAATCGGGGAGTGGGTCACTTGACTGACGAAAGCTTTCAATACAAACACATAAGAAACATAGTCAACATATAGATTAACTATACTGTAGATCTGGTACTGTAGCAGCTGGTCTTGTAAAAAATTTTGTGACCTGGATGGCCGTTGTGTTATACCTGGCTGAGAATAGTGTTTTAAATGTTAAAGACATTATGTTACATTATTGTGAATTGCATCTTTTTTAGTCGAATAAATATTTATTTCCTCTGGGAGTCCAATCCGATAAGTCTATTGGTGACAAATGGAAATAAATAAAAAACAAATTCTTCAAATTGCATGAATCTAAGATAATTAGCATATATTATGCATTACTCTTTACAGGTATTTTATATATACATTTCTAAATTATGTTGCCCTGTATTTTAGTGCTTATCAAAGAGATACTGTAATAAGAGAAACATGTTATTCGTTCAGTAATTCATGTCATTACATTGAACAAACTTGGTAATTAAGTCATGTGAATGATCGTTTTTGCGTCTGTTAATTTCAATTCTGAATTTAGTTGCCTCTCCACTTTACTGGATTAGAGTTCAGAAAATATTCATCAATGAGCGATGTAGTCAGTTGTCGTCTAACCGGACCTCATTTTTTTATTCAACCAGGATTGCATGTGTTGACCCTCTATATTCCACCTGACTTGTATCTAATCTAACCTTTTCCTCCCATCCGCCTTCTATGTTCTGACCTTCATATTCCGCCAATATTGATCATTCTATGCAAATTCATTTTCTTAATTGTCCAGTATGCCTTCATAACAGTTTTCATAGCTATTTGCTCAGTAAATTTGATATTATCACTCGGCAATGTGCATATGCTTAATGCAAACTGTAACTATTAGTCTTGCCTAAAGTGTAATACGTTCATTAGCTCACTGATGTGTTAAGTTTTCCGACATATGTATGAGCAATAATGGGTCATAATATCATTTAAGCTTACAACAATACAGGAATTAAATTGTAATTATATATTTTGCACGATTCCTACTAGTTATTTCCCTATAATAAATAACAAAACACTACTTCCAGTTTACAGACTATGCATGATGACTATTAATAAAAAAAAATAAAGATTACCCGATGAGGTGAGTTTTGTATGTAAGTCAGGAGTTACTATCTGAATAAGACTTTAAATACAACGAACTATTGAGACATATAGATTTTTTTTTGTATTGGTATAACTCCAGGGAATTAGAACTCTGACATCTTAAACCAATTATACCGACATTAGTCAAGATTAGGTAAAATTCCGCTAGTAATGATAATAATCCACTTACGGTCACAAAGCGTATTACTAAAAGTAGAGGTGAATGAAATAATTAAAAGAAAATATTCATTCAAAGAGGTTTGACTCGATCTGGATATACAAGTAAATAAAAATATGAAAGTGAATTGAAGTCAAGGTCGTGATTCAGAGCCAGGTCAAGGGTGTATAGAACTTGAAGGTGAAAGACAAAGAAAATTAGTCAAAGCAAGCGTCAGGTGACGGCAAATATGAAAGATAAATTAAATTAAAATAAATTTTCATTTGTGTGAATGAGAGACGTGATTCATTAACTATTCCCTTACGTTTAGAGTAGAAAAAACCCGAACCGTTGTATTTGTAAGTTAATGTATTAGTTATCTTTATTTTACTTTATTATTATTATTATTATTATTATTATTATTATTATTATCATCTGAATTCCCAGCACTTATAGTGTACACTGAACCATTATATGAAACAGATTACGAATATGGCGGCGAAGCTGTGAAACTATACATTAATAATGAAAGATGCATTCAAGAGAATTTTGCCGAACTGATCGGTTCATGTGGCAGAATTGTCAAAAGAGAACAGAATTTTGCTTGAGTTATAAGTGTGTTCTCCGAATTTGTCCCTTTGAGTACAAAAATGTCTAAATGTTGTGCCAAAACAGGCAAGAAAAGACATAATTTGTGAATGTGTCTGTGTGTTCATGGGGAGTTTATCACTCTTAATACAAATATGCTCACAACTTGTAGTATTTATGTCTTCATGACTCGCCATATCCTAATGTTTATTATTAGAAATAAATAATATTTTGGCCTCATTTACAATAACTCCTATACTCATAGTCTTGTTATGTACTATTCAATTTTTCATGATATTGCATTCTATATATTCCTGATTTAAATTATTAAATTCGTGATACATAATATATTTGCATTTTATATTACTGAAGGCTTAGCATACAATACACTCTTCCACATTGACCTTAACCTCGGGCAAAATGGGTAGCATATATAGTTATTCCTTTCCATCAGTCCTTCCTCTCTTCCGTCATTACAATATGTACTTTCCCAATATTAACATGAGAGGGTTTTTCGGGGAAATAAATTAAGGAATGAAACTTACTCCCATGAATTATATACATAAACACATACACGGATGTGATTACAAACCACTATAATGAATACACAAGCACACAAACATACACACAGGCACAGGTAGTAACACAAACACACACCATACATACTGCACCGCACTCACGCAGATACAAAACGACAGGAAAATAACTATTTCATCTCTCTGAGCTACCGTCTGCGCCAGCGTGTACACGTATGTATGCACACTTATAAAAATACATGCCCGAACAAGCAGATATTAAAATATATATATCACAGGAAAGAAGAAGTATACAACCAGAGGAAACTGAAAATACACAAACAATCAAACACACACCTACATTAAAGTTGACTCAACAGACGTACACATAAACACACACTAAATCACACAGATGCATTAAAGAATATACACACACATTCACACTCTCGCATATACGTTTCTGTAATCATAAACACAAAAATAAAATAAGCACTACATCAAAGGTACACACAAAACTTTATACACAATTCTATGTACACACACATACAAAATTACAACTACATGTCTTGTAATAAGTTAGGCCCAAATATGAAAGATTAACTTTATTATTCCTTCACATACAGTTTTTCACCTAAAAACTAAAAAGCTAAAAATAAAGGACAGAAAAAACTGGCATGGACGAGCTTGTTCACTTGTGGATACGAGGAGATGATCACTGTCGGACTTTGTTCCTATTCCTTTCTTGTCTCTTGGGATTCAGCAGAGGCTCTTTTTAGTCAAATGTTGACATTTTCTTGAAATATTGTTTGCCATCGCCTGTTTAATCCCTTTGACCTTGTAATAATATATCCTACTTTGGCTTCAATTCTCACCCATTCGATTCTCTTTTTGTCTGTTCGTCTACCCATGAATGAGTACCTAATCCTCGTACCCCTCCCCCCCCCCCAGTTAGTCTAGTAGCATAATGCTCCAGAGGGGCATGTTTGTGCACTTTTTTTTACAGGTATCATATTTGGCACACACATACATATTGACAATACAAGTATTTTGCTGGGTGGAAGCACTCTGTTACTGCCCCCTGGTGGCAGGTGGTGCCACCCAAGGATTAGAGACAGCAAGGATAGTTCACCGAGCACCTGTTTTACCCACAATGCACAGCTCTTAGCTGTCACTGTTGCAAACACGCATCATCTGGTAACCTCCGTGCCCACGTCTGATCCCGGGACCAGTGTATCAACAATTATGGTTATTTGTGCAATATACGGGAAAACCAGCAATGATCAAATCCCAAGCAGAGAGCACATCAAATATTATCGATTTCCCAGAGATAAGAAAAATTTTGATGGAGAATTTGTTTGAAGAGAGTTCACATTTCTTTTGCATCTCCTTAAACTCTGGAATGTTTGTTGATATTCAGGTATCTACAGGAAGGTGAGACATCCACCTTGTTATATTTGGCCAAAAAGAACTCTGAGCATATTTAATAATTTGAAAATTTTTAAATTAAGTACATCTGTAAGTGGGTTTCAGGTGTCAACACCGTGCTTGTTTCAAGTCGCGAGGAAAGATTTCTTGTAGCTTCTTAATTCTGCAATGTCAGTCAATATCAGGCCACCCAGAAAAATTCGAGACATTGTTCTTGCTGCGACTAGGCATGTGTGTGTGTGTGTGTGTGTCAGTCTGTTCTGGGCAGCCGAAACGGCACAATCGTTTTTCTTCAAACTTGATGGAAAAATCGCAAAACAATTCGTAGATTGGAACAAACCTGGTCCCATATCGATGGTTTCTTTAGGAAGCCATTACATAACCAATTTATTTACGCTGGAAAACGATGCAAGTCTACGGACTTGGCACACCTTTATTCGCTGTACGCTGTCAGCCCACGATTGCAGTTATCGTACGGCTCCCTCCTCCTCCCCCCCCCACTTTTTTCTTAGCCTACTTTTTTTTAATGTTGCTTGGATTAATAAAGGAAGGAAGATGAGTAAATAGAAGAATAAAGAAGGGAAAACAGAAAATAGTTAGAGATAACAGGTGGGGGGGAGCTGAGTTTCATCATGCGTTTGGATGCGCAGTTTCAACGTTACCCGACGACCTTACAGCTACAGTGTATACTTATTCCTGTGGCTCATGGAAAAGGAGAAGAGATAAAAAGATAATAACAGGAATGCATGGAGAAGATGACTACAATAGACACAGGGTGAATATAGAGTGAAACAGACAGGAGGTTCATAAAAATAGACAGATTCATACATGCACGAATAGACAATATGGCAACTAACATGACAGAGAGACAGCTGACTGACTGGTTCACATTAGACAAACAGGCAGACACACGCCAACAACGGATAAGACAGACAGATCTGACGACACAAAGAGTACAGACGGGCTTACATTCAAACACCACGCAGACGAACAGACAGTTGGGATGGCAATAGACAGGACGGGTAGACCTGAGACACATTAGAAGGCATTTATAAACAAGAATAACACCAAATTGACCATAGCTGTGTCAGTGAGGGAAGGAGGTCTTACATCCACCAGCTTAAATAAGAATAACACCAAATTGACCATAGCTGCGTCAGTGAGGGTAGGAGGTCTTACATCCACCAGTGTAAATAAGAAGACTAATTGAATACTGACACCCTCGCACGGAAAAAAACATCGATGGTCGGTCAGTCATGTGAGATGAGCCTAAAACTGACTAACATAGATGATGACTATGATGAATTAACGCAGGTGATGACGTAAGCAGATGGTGACTAAAATAACCAGAATCAGGGTCACTTCTCTTCATTATATAATCTATCTCGGAATGATCATCGGTGATGCATAATAATTTTTTTTTATGATTTTAACCTCTCCGTATGGCGAATATTTCTTTAATTAATTATTCTAACCTTTATTCTATTCCTTCTTATAGTATATTAGATACTGTAAGTATAACAACCACGACCATGATTATAACAACCACGACCATGATTACAACAATCACGACCATGATTATAACAACCACGACTATGATTATAACACCCACGACCATGATTATAACAACTACGACCATGATTACAACAATCACGACCATGATTATAACAACCACGACTATGATTATAACACCCACGACCATGATTATAATAACCACGACCATGATTATAACAACCACGACTATGATTATAACAACCACGACCATAATTATAACAACCACGACCATGATTATAACAACCACGACCATGATTATAACAACCACGCCCATGATTATAACAACCACGACCATGATTATAACAACCACGACCATGATTATAACAACCACGACCATGATTATCTCATATAGCCTACTATAGGAATAGCCGTGTGTCTGTGTGTGTGTCTGTTCTGGGCAGCCGAAACGGCACAATCGTTTTTCATCAAACTTGGTGGAAAAATCACAAAAAAAAAATTTGTAGAGTGGAACAAACCTGGTCCCATGTCGAAGGTTTCTTTAGGAAGGCAGTAATTAACTATTTTATTTACGCTGGACAACGATGTCGCTGTACGCTGCCAGCCTTCCGGCGGTTGCGCCCTAACCAAGCACAAGAGTTCGAACTTTTACGCTTTGGTAAACTGTACCACCAGACTCGCCACCAGGCACGAAGTGCCCACGATCACTTGTTTTTACTACTAGTGTTTAATCGTCAGTATAAAATAGATGGATTATTTACACTGATTAATACACTCTTCATGATACAATCATAAGTAATAAAACCTCATACATGAAAACCATACTATTTAGATACAGTTCCCATATTTACAGGTACAGTTAGGGAATAATGTACCACCCCACATTGCTGTGGCCAGTGGAGACGTCTGCCATCTCTCGTAGAAGTAAACAGGGTACGTTTATGAAGGAACGGGGCCTGGAGTGTAGTAAGTTTTCGTTCACATATCTCCCTCACTACAATCCAAGAAATGTTCATTCATGTCCTCTTTACTATTAGGAGAGTTGCCAAATATCTCCACAAGCCAGCGCAATGTGGTAAACAATGTTATTCCCCCAACTGTACATGAGTTTGTGGTAGTCTATATGGCTCTAATGACACAATTCTCACCTGCATACAGACGCAATCACAGAGTTGTACACGGCATAGATTTGAACAGCCATAACGTTCCTTCTGACACCTACAGTTTACAAGCTCCCTACAACCCTAAGAAGCCTCTGGTAGCCTTATCCAGAAATGTCTCCACACAGAATCCTCTTTTATCCATCCCCACTTTGATGGCGAAGGTGTCACTATCTGCCACCAAAGCCTGTCTCCATAAGTGTCCAGCTTGAAAGCAGGCTTTCTGCATATGCATATGCTGAGTGAGGGCTTCCTTGGTTGGAGACAACATTTTCATGGAAGTCCTGCCTTCCTTGTAAAAAGATCTCATCTGCAGTCATTCACATTTAACATACAGCTTGTCCTGTCGTACAGAATGACAACAAACCTCTCGAGAAAAGCTTGAACACAGGCTGATATGCCATTGCAAGGTGATATTACTAGAAATGCAAATGCAACTTCAGGAAAGATCTTCCATACATCCCGGCCGATTTTTGACCTCTCCACAAAATCTAGCTTTTTGACTTCCTATGACACCAGCAATTTCATGTTTGGGTGTGTAGTGGAAGGTTTTTCCGGTCCCAAATGCAATCTATAGATATCAACACTCAGTCTTTCAATAAATGCAATTGGTAGAATGGTCACATTACCATCTACAGTTGAAATTATAATCTTCCGAATGCACAATCATTCTTGAGCCGGCTTCTTCATGCCCGCAGGGAGACAGGTTGCTAAAGTCTGCATCTTCAGATCTCAGAACATTTTCATCATCAGTCAAATACAGCTGTGCTTCAGCCCGGATACACATAATCATAATTTGTTTGCCAAGAAAGTCAAATCGCTCTTTCTTATTGTTCTCATCTTGCAAAAACATACTCCAATTCTGTGGCACCTATGTTGTACCTGTCACACGTCGTCTTGCACCACTTCCTCTATTCTGACGAGTGGCTGACTTCAAGCTGTCACTGATATAGACATCCAGACTGACTAAACCAACACGGTGAACTTTCTCTTTTTGCTTTTTTATGTATGGAACAAAGATATCCTTGGCGCATAATCATTAAATGCTTTTGCTCCACCAGACACAAGAAAATGAACTAATGCTGCTCCATCCAGAATACTTGTATCGGCTTATGGGGTGTCGTCAGTCACTGGGTTTGTGTGGCTCTCCTTGATTAATAGCAATGCCAGACAAGACATTTTTTGTCTCTTGGATGACAAATCTTCCACTATAAAACTCGCAGTCAAAGCAGGATGATTTTCCTGTAGGGAGGACAGGTCCCGAATATAAATGGCAAAATGCTTTTGAACTAGTGCAAAAAACCATGGGGCAAGCCTTGTAAAAGGACTCTATATACAAATTAAAGAGACCATCTCTCTGCGCCGTAGAGGAAAAATATGCATTAACAGATGGTATTTTACCAAATTAAGTGTTTTGCAATATGTAAGCAGTACAAAATGTATTTTACATAGGTAAGGTGCTTCTCAGTTGAAAAAATACACTATTTATGAAAAATATGAGGTTTTAAAAAAAAATCCCGTTTTGATAGAGAAAAATATTGCTCAAATCATTTCATCATAAATAATTTATATTTAGAGCATTTCTTAAGGGTCTATATCTGAAAACAGAGTGAAAAAAAATATAACCGATTTAGTAAAACTGTGTGTCATCATAGAGGCGTACCTGTAGGTGGCACCACCTGCCACCAGGTGGCAGTAACAGTGCTTCCACCCAGCAAAATACTTGTATTGTTAACATGTATGTGTGTTCCAAATATGATACTTGTAAAGAGACGTGCACAAACATTTCATTATCAGACTAGACTAAATCCATCGCCAAGCTCCGCGTGCTCTAAGAATACGATTGCTAGTAGTATATACTTGATTTTCTGAACGATATCCCAGGTACTTTTTTTTACCTCATATAATACCACACTCCCCATTCCTTCTCCATGTGCCACACAAGCGCAGGAGGTGTACTGCACATTGATCGGACCACTATTTTTTGTATCACTTTAAATTCAACCACAATGTTTCCATCCATACGGTTTTGGTATTCTTGAAGGATATTTCAGATGATTTCATACAAGGACTACAAGTCTATCAGCAAAATAAACGCATCTCAAGAATTAATTATGAAGTTCAGACTTGTTTCACCTTAATTGCACACACATATATATATGTAATATTCAGAAATTTCAGAATAATTTCGAATGCCCCGCCATTGGCAACACTGAGCGTTCAAGGTCATGGGAGGGGAGAGAGCGCTTCCTGCTCATAGCGAGAGATGGTGGAACTAGGCCTATATGATATTAAATGTAGTTTACCGATTTAATAATGATGCGATTCATGAAGTAAGGGACTATTATTGAATTTTAAATTATTATAGATCGTTTAGCAGTCTGAATAATGTTACGAGTGTCACAAGGAGTTATTAGTTAGGCGGAAAATATGTCACGTAGACCTAAGCTAACGCCTTGAGAGGACGCGACGCAGCCTCTCTCTCAGTCCCGGAGAGCACTCACACAAACAAGACGTCCCTGCGCGTCTGTCCCAGAAATAGTCACGTGGCCTAGTCACCTGTGCTGCATTATTGCAGTATAACAAGGTTTCCGTCAGAACCCACATGACCGGAGTTGACTGCCGTTTGAGACTGCCGTTGATGATTGAGGGTGGCGATTGTCGCCATTGGACCGATCAAAGTAGGCCTGTCACTGTTTAGCGGGGTAGCAAAGGATCTCTTGAGTGAACGAGTGCTCCCGACAACTAAAACGACACGGGACCAGCATCAGCAGTGGGTGATCAGTTCTTACCACTCCGGGCACATCACCACATGTCCCGAGCTGCTAGTGAAACCCTCTTGCTAACGGGAAGCTAAAGCTTCTCTCAACTGTACAAGGTCTGATTTGCTCACTCCCTTCCGCTTTATGGACGCACTGGGATTACATTGAGGCTATCTGAGTAGACTAATGGTCACACACTGAGACCGTGAGTCTAGGTCTCTAGGAGATACCTAGAGGAACATTTTCCTCCCTTATTACGGGTGTAGTTTAATAGGTTCTAGATAATTTTGATAATATTGTTTTGAATGTTTGTGCCATCAAGTGGAACCAGAGTGATACTGTGATTTGATTCTTTTAATGCCTCTGATTGTTCTTCATAATTCTGATCTCAGGTATAACCTTGTTCCCAAGAGTAGTGGTTAGGTTAGGTTAGGAAGTGTGCATCTGTTGGGGTGCTATAATTTTGCTGAAAGCCCTTAAGGCCTATTCATTGTAGAGTATTTAATTTCTTATTTTTATTACCATTTCCTCAGTGACTGATATAATTTTGTTGAGTGCCCTTAAGGCCTGTTCATTGTGCAAGCAACATTTCTTAATACTCCAAATTTATTGTTGCCTGAGTTTCTAATAATTTCTAGATCCTGTATAACTTTTATTCCCCAGAGTAGTGTTTAAGTTCAAGTTAAGAGGTGCGCATATTGGTGTACCATTATTTGATTGTGTTTGTAGTGTTGGAGGGAATATAAGTGTCTAAATTTAACAGTGTGTCTCATTCATCCCAGTCACAGACGGTATCCTTCCACGGGTCACGGACAATTTATTTGTTTAGTAGATTTAAGTGTTCTTGTGCTGGTTCGGGATTTTTCTCAAAGGGGCGCTTCCACTGCCATTACCATCTATTAATTTTAAATAAACCCCAAGTCAAGTGAGAAATTAAAGTCCAGTAAATTCCGACCGGTTACATATATATATATATATATATATGTATATATATATATATATATATATATATATATATATATATATATATATATATATGCTGATAACCGTGTTTTCTTTTTCCTTGTGGTTATCAGCATATACCTGGATCACGCGCACCTGCAGTGATTTTATGGCATATATATATATATATATATATATATATATATATATATATATATATATATATATATATATATATATATATATATATATATATATATATATATCATGGTAAGCGTATTTGTGTTAGCCTAATAAATTTTTGTACCTTAATAGACCGACCTGAGACTTTTTGGGGAAGGTATTTTTACAAGTTACAGCAGGTCAGTCACACTAACCAACGTGAAAGGAGACAGAAATGAATTAGACCAGAGCAAAAAAAAAAAAATGTCGAGAGTAGACCATTTCCTGTTTCCGCCATGACCTCCCACAATAAATTCTGATTTAAGCAAAAGGATGGTTTATAACCTCCAGTTTTTATATACGAAGTCTGACCTTTCACAAAATACTACGTCAAAAGGATACAACAAATAAAGCAGATGTTATTTTTCGAGGCTAATATTAACCAGATTTTACACTGATATGTATGCGTGAAGTATATTACACGTCATTATTTGCTGCTGAAAAAAATAGCAATTTCAACGTAATGCATTACGAGTATTTCGTAGGAAAATTATAAATTAAAACTAAATCGGATAAGTATTACTCTATTTCAGTTCCGAAAATTTAATATGAAAACAAGCCTGAAATAATGAAAGAAAACAATCCTGAAATATTGTAAGCTGAATGTTTGATTCGTTGTCACAGTAATTTTGTCAACACTGGTTAAACAAATTACTACATTTAGAACACAGATTCACTATTGCTGTAATCTAAATTCAAATGGCTCATTATCGTTTATGCAGGTGTCGGAAAACTTCCACCCATCGAGTTAATGAACATATTGCATTTTCGGCAAAACTAATGGTAACAATTTGCTCATAACCGATGCAAATTCCTGATCGATAGTATCAAAACAGCATTAAAGAAAGAAACTGAAAACAATGGGACAAATAAAAACGAAGACTGTCATTAAGCAAGGAGGATAACTCGTGAAATGAAACATAGACAATAAAAAAATAACAGACTCTATATTTCTTCAGAGTGAGAGATTAACAAAACATAACTTACGTTTTTCCCACACAGGAATAAGTATTTGCTTTTATTGATATAACTTAAAGGTCAAATTTGGTATGTTTCTTTTAAGATCCCGTTTCCCAACACATCATAAACAAACTATAACTAAATCAGGTTATTTAAGGTTAAGTTAGATTAAGTTATTTTCGTAATAATACTATTAATTAATAGTTTATAGTACTATTATCTGCTTGGGTGCCCTTATGTATAGGCCAGAATGCAGCGGAAAAATAAAAAAATCACATTACTGAGGCCATAACGTAATATCAAAGCAACATCGATGAATGGTTGATGCAACTGTCATGTGCTGTAACTCCGTAACTAATGAGAATTGA
>CAUDMG010000546.1:0-55000 GCA_958450375.1 Homarus gammarus | reverse complement strand
AGCCCAATAAAGCACGCGGACTTCTACATACAATCAACACCTCAACCCACCAGGATTCGAACCCACGGCCCACAAGCCTATGACTGTGACCGGGGAACGCTAACCGCTGGACCACCAGGATGCTAAAAGCAGTCCTAGACTTTGTTATATTTCACACAAAGCCTGTTCAACGAGCTTATGGCACCGTGAACCTCTAATGGGGACCACCCGCACCACTTAGGTGGTCAGAGTAACGTTTTACCAAATCCGGCTTCGAAACACGAGGATCCATATATATTTCATTAGCCCAATAAAGCACGCGGACTTCTACATACAATCAACACCTCAACCCACCAGGATTCGAACCCACGGCCCACAAGCCTATGACTGTGACCGGGGAACGCTAACCGCTGGACCACCAGGATGCTAAAAGCAGTCCTAGACTTTGTTATATTTCACACAAAGCCTGTTCAACGAGCTTATGGCACCGTGAACCTCTAATGGGGACCACCCGCACCACTTAGGTGGTCAGAGTAACGTTTTACCAAATCCGGCTTCGAAACACGAGGATCCATATATATTTCATTAGCCCAATAAAGCACGCGGACTTCTACATACAATCAACACCTCAACCCACCAGGATTCGAACCCACGGCCCACAAGCCTATGACTGTGACCGGGGAACGCTAACCGCTGGACCACCAGGATGCTAAAAGCAGTCCTAGACTTTGTTATATTTCACACAAAGCCTGTTCAACGAGCTTATGGCACCGTGAACCTCTAATGGGGACCACCCGCACCACTTAGGTGGTCAGAGTAACGTTTTACCAAATCCGGCTTCGAAACACGAGGATCCATATATATTTCATTAGCCCAATAAAGCACGCGGACTTCTACATACAATCAACACCTCAACCCACCAGGATTCGAACCCACGGCCCACAAGCCTATGACTGTGACCGGGGAACGCTAACCGCTGGACCACCAGGATGCTAAAAGCAGTCCTAGACTTTGTTATATTTCACACAAAGCCTGTTCAACGAGCTTATGGCACCGTGAACCTCTAATGGGGACCACCCGCACCACTTAGGTGGTCAGAGTAACGTTTTACCAAATCCGGCTTCGAAACACGAGGATCCATATATATTTCATTAGCCCAATAAAGCACGCGGACTTCTACATACAATCAACACCTCAACCCACCAGGATTCGAACCCACGGCCCACAAGCCTATGACTGTGACCGGGGAACGCTAACCGCTGGACCACCAGGATGCTAAAAGCAGTCCTAGACTTTGTTATATTTCACACAAAGCCTGTTCAACGAGCTTATGGCACCGTGAACCTCTAATGGGGACCACCCGCACCACTTAGGTGGTCAGAGTAACTGCTTTTAGCATCCTGGTGGTCCAGCGGTTAGCGTTCCCCGGTCACAGTCATAGGCTTGTGGGCCGTGGGTTCGAATCCTGGTGGGTTGAGGTGTTGATTGTATGTAGAAGTCCGCGTGCTTTATTGGGCTAATGAAATATATATGGATCCTCGTGTTTCGAAGCCGGATTTGGTAAAACGTTACTCTGACCACCTAAGTGGTGCGGGTGGTCCCCATTAGAGGTTCACGGTGCCATAAGCTCGTTGAACAGGCTTTGTGTGAAATATAACAAAGTCTAGGACTGCTTTTAGCATCCTGGTGGTCCAGCGGTTAGCGTTCCCCGGTCACAGTCATAGGCTTGTGGGCCGTGGGTTCGAATCCTGGTGGGTTGAGGTGTTGATTGTATGTAGAAGTCCGCGTGCTTTATTGGGCTAATGAAATATATATATATATATATATACATATATATACTTCATTTTTAGTCCATTTAACACGCGGACTTTGAACATATTATCAACGACCTCACCAGCAAGGAATCGAACCCTCGACCTACTGGGTGTGACTAGGGAGCGCTTACCGGCTAGGCCACAAGGACACTAAAAGCAGTTCTAGACTCTGTTATATTTCACACAAAACCGATAATATGTTACATAAATTTCTTTGTCAGTGGCCCAAGGTTAAAAATGCTTTAAAAACCTTTGATCTAGATGTATGATAGTTATTTTGTGGGTCCCTTTTTTCTGACCTGACCTGACTAGTCACGTCACCACCCTTCTCTTAAGCTCCTCTACGTGTGTGTTGGTGTGGGGATTAGTGGATGTCATCATTTTGACCTGACCTCATGTTTTTAGGTCACCCTGTATATTTAAGCCTCTCTCTGTCCATGTAATCCAGTTGCCTCTGAAGATGTCTTGAATAAAGACGAAAGCTAAGGTACTCCGTTGTTTCCATTTTCCCCGTGTGATTTTATTAAGATTTATCTTCTCCACGTTTTCATTGTGGATTTTCATAAAATATATATATATATATATATATATATATACATATATATATATATATATATATATATACATATATATATATATATATATACATATATATATATATACATATTTATATACATATATATATATATATACATATTTATATATATATATATATATATATATATACATATATATATATATACATATTTATATATATATATATATATACATATATATATATATATATATACATATTTATATATATATATATATATATATATATGTATATATATGTATATATATATATATATATATATATATATATATATATACATATATATATATATATATATATACTTCATTTTTAGTCCATTTAACACGCGGACTTTGAACATACAATCAACGACCTCACCAGCAAGGAATCGAACCCTCGACCTACTGGGTGTGACTAGGGAACGCTTACCGGCTAGGCCACAAGGACACTAAAAGCAGTTCTAGACTCTGTTATATTTCACACAAAGCCTGTTCATCGAGCTGATGGCGCCGTGAACCTCATTGGGAAACTGCCCGTGCCTCGTATGTGGTGTCAGTAGCATTTTACCGAATCCAGCTGGTATGAAACGCGAGGTACATATATATACTTCATTTTTAGTCCATTTAACACGCAGACTTTGAACATATAATCAACGACCTCACCAGCAAGGAATCGAACCCTCGACCTACTGGGTGTGACTAGGGAACGCTTACCGGCTAGGCCACAAGGACACTAAAAGCAGTTCTAGACTCTGTTATATTTCACACAAAGCCTGTTCATCGAGCTGATGGCGCCGTGAACCTCATTGGGAAACTGCCCGTGCCTCGTATGTGGTGTCAGTAGCATTTTACCGAATCCAGCTGGTATGAAACGCGAGGTACATATATATACTTCATTTTTAGTCCATTTAACACGCGGACTTTGAACATATAATCAACGACCTCACCAGCAAGGAATCGAACCCTCGACCTACCGGGTGTGACTAGGGAACGCTTACCGGCTAGGCCACAAGGACACTAAAAGCAGTTCTAGACTCTGTTATATTTCACACAAAGCCTGTTCATCGAGCTGATGGCGCCGTGAACCTCATTGGGAAACTGCCCGTGCCTCGTATGTGGTGTCAGTATGAAGTATATATATGTACCTCGCGTTTCATACCAGCTGGATTCGGTAAAATGCTACTGACACCACATACGAGGCACGGGCAGTTTCCCAATGAGGTTCACGGCGCCATCAGCTCGATGAACAGGCTTTGTGTGAAATATAACAGAGTCTAGAACTGCTTTTAGTGTTCTTGTGGCCTAGCCGGTAAGCGTTCCCTAGTCACACCCAGTAGGTCGAGGGTTCGATTCCTTGCTGGTGAGGTCGTTGATTGTATGTTCAAAGTCCGCGTGTTAAATGGACTAAAAATGAAGTATATATATATATATATGTATATGTATATGTACGTATAAGTATATGTATATATGTGTATATATATATATGTATATGTATATGTATATATATATATATGTATATATATATATATATATATATATATATATATATGCAAGTAAATCACTGTATGTGCGCGTGATCTATAGGTATATGCTGATAACCACAAGGAAAGAAGAAAAACACGAAGTTCCCAAGCGCTTTCGTGTAATTACACGAAAGCGCTTGGGAACTTCGTGTTTTCTTCTTTCCTTGTGGTTATCAGCATATATATATATATATATATATATATATATATATATATATATATATATATATATATATATATATATATATATATATATATATATATATATTCATAATTAATCAACACACTGGCAATGTAATGTAGATCATCCTTAACGATAATTGAGATGAATGGCCGTGATGTACTCACTACAGAAGCGATGCAGCTGCCATATGAGCTTCTACAAATGAGCACAACAACACCCTGAGCTGTGGCGACACCAGCTGGGTCAAGTGTCTGTGATGTTTTTCCTCCTGTTATTGTATGTCCTTGTGAGTGACTGTGTGTCGCCCATCACCGGTGTCTGCAGTTTCCGTAAACAATAAATTCAAACTAAGTGACGCTGATATCATGAATGACATATACTGCTGTCAACAGAAACCATTAAAAGCTACCGTGCAGGTACTGCTCAGTTTATGTGTCATAGAGAAGACAATAGTAAACACAAAAAAGCGTTGGCACTGAATGGTAAGTAAAATTGTTGATGTTCTATGAAAATGATTTATGAATATATAATATACTGCCACTCCTGCTGATGGAAGTTGTTGTCTCACAAAACAGATCATCTGATTGTCTGGTAATAGCGCTACTTGGGAGACAAACGAGTTAAAATACAATAATAGCGTTAATCAGTCTGACCTTACTAATTAATTAGGTACAAGTTGGGTTAAGTTCCATTACTCTTAAATAATTATAACTAGTCTTTTCCGTGGTTCATCTGGAGTTTATTTCATACCTGATTGTAAACTTTTCGTACAACCAGTATAGTCAGTCATTAAGCAGGAAGAGCCAAAACTTATGTCCTCTATAATAATCACCAAAGAAAATTTAAAATACCGGGATCATTTTCTGCCCTATTGTAGATCTGATTAACACCACTAGTAAGCTTTGAGCAACATAGCGCCCCTTCTTCAGCCCACCGCCCCTTCCCTTTGTCGTTCCAATACCGGCCAGAGAATCCTGACAACAGCTGCCCTCAACAACGGTGCCATTACTAAACTTATAATACGCTTGCCATTGGTCAGGGACGGCATTAAGGGCTTGCAGCCCCTGCAATTGCAGGGAACCCCAAGACATCGAGAGGGACCTGAAGCAATCTTTTCCATATCCAAACTGAAAAAAGTCCAACTCTGCATCTGGTTTTGCAGAGAAGCAGATAGACAGATGAAATCAGAAAATTTGGTGGGTAGGATGGAACAATCTGAACTGATAGATCATAATGTGGGAATTATCACCGAATTAATATTATTTATTAATAATGTTATTTTTCCGCCCTGGAAGAACGTAGTCTGATCTTCAATCTTTTTTCATTGGCCTGATCTTCTCACTAACACTTATATACTAGGTTCGCACATACATGAATGACAACACAATCAGAGTCATCCTCCCCACCGAACAAGACATTGACAAGTTCTACACCCCCAAAACACAAAGAAACTTGAAGACAAAGGCTTCACCATCCTCAAATCCCAGACCACCTTGCCAGAAGAATATTATCTCGACACATCATCCACCAAATCCTGAAACACAAGAGACTGAACTCCTGGAATACCTGAAACAAAAACACGCTAGCATCACCCTAGTAAAACGGATAGGCAAGTACCCCATGCTGAAAATAACAACAGACATACACACAAATGCCGTATCCCTATGGACCAACGGCATAAAATTCACCAATAAAATTATCCCCTCCAAAGACATTGAATTCGAGCAGATACTAAACACAAGACAATGTTGCACATGTTATAAATTCGAGCGCAGACAGTGCTTTCACCAGTGCAACGAAACACAGAGCTACCCAAAGTGCGCTGACAACGCCAATCCCATCACACCTGCACATCAATAACAACTAAATACTGCAACAGTGGATGAAAACAAACAACTGTTAGTAACAAATGCCTAAACAGAAGAAATTCAGCAAAAGTACCACTACCCCCACCCCACCAAAGAACCCTTAAAACTGTAATTAGGAAAGAACTTAGTGATAAATTTGACGCAAGTAGACAAGTGCAAACAGGCACTAGTCGATCCATAGTTTACCATGATGAGATGTATCAAGTGAAACATGTATATGGAGCAAGTAACAAGATCACTAGATTAGAAGATGTTGTAACCGCTGGATTAAGGTTCGGATATAAGTACCTCTGGCAGCATGTTCCTCAAGCAGATGTAAACAAGACTAAATGTTAAGTGTGTGGCCAGACATATAACCACACACTTGAACACTACGTCCTCGACTGTGTGAAGATAGAACCTTTTAGGGACAGGTCCAAGCATACTGTGTGTGAAATGGCACAACACTTCATCTCTAATGGCAAGATAGCCGACATATTAAGAGTGTATCCACTTTTTTGCACTTTATAACTATATCAGTTCTCATGTATAGAACCACATACACAATGTGCTTGAATACTTCTCACGCAAATGTGAATAACAAAGTGAGCGACCAGACAAACTGCCTCACACGCCTGTACTCACGCATTTGTGAATAAGTTACCTTTTATGTATAGAACTAAACAAATATTGTAATTGAAATACTGTGTAACACTCAGTGCCATAATATCCTGACAACGGGGGTTAATTACTATGACCCGTTGTAAACTCTACTCTGTAATCCTTTTGCGCTACCGCTCACAGGATGAGTGTGGGGCGCACAATAAAGCAGCCGCTGTAAGCGGCAAAATCAAAATCAACCATCTCCCTGTGCACTCCCACACCACGACTCAAAACCACCGCCACCCCCTCAGCCAGGAAAAGACCTCCAACCATCAACACAACTCAGACTAACACCTCAACCACCTCAAAACCCCCTTCCAACCCCTACAAACATCGACACCAAAATAAACACAATTGTGAGAGAACCCCACACCCTCTGCAATGGGGACAGGGAAACCTTCCTCAAATATGTTGAGGAAGGCCTCAAAGCCAACGGGTTACCGGCGATTAAAATACCGGAGACCTAAAAACACGGAGTTAGATTCACCTTCTCTACAGCCCCTATCACGTCCCATACCACCACCAAAACCAACATCCCACCCACACTCGCCAGGACCACTGAACCCACAACCTCTTCCACCACACATACCCCACCCACACCTGAACTTACCTAGACAGCCACCACCAACAGCGAGACCACATAAAACACCCAAACCACCAACCCACACACACAAAAAAACACACACAAAACAGGAAGAGAAACCCTGACAAACTCCCTACAGCCCCCAGCAGCTCCCAAGCCACCACCACAACTACCATACCTCCCAAGTACACTGATCCCACATCCCCTTTCACCACCCTAGCCAAACCCACGTCTGACTTCACCCAGGCAGCCACCAACACTCATACCACGAACAGACTACCAGAGAAACCACAAAACATAACAGTCACACCCAGCAACCCAAGGAAGAGGAAACAACACTCCTCACTCACCACCCCAGGACAAGAGAAGACTCAAAATAGCAGTTGAAATGTATTAATAGTTAAGACAATACGCCACACATAAACCTACTTGAAGTCACCCGACAAACTCCCTAACCTCAGCCCATCTCCCACCACCGCCACATCCACCTACAGTACAAGCACATCCCTTGCACACCTGTACCAGCACCCACACCCCAGAATAGATCACGATCTGTTTCGGCCACTCTGAAGACATAATCAGAACTTAATTCAGAAACACTCGGCTAAAGGATCACTACTTTAAAACAAAAACAAAACAAAATACCAACAAGTAGTAGGCAGCTACCAACAGGGAGGTACTACCGCCTGAGAAGATATTGGAAGCATAATGTGTTGTCTAATGGTAGACCCTGCTGCCATATGGCATCACGAAAATTGTGACCAAGTCCCAGGTTGATGGTCTGACTTTATGCCTCATTTACACAAAATTGCAGGGTTTGAATTGTTTCTCATGCATTGACAACACAACATACATTTATCGTTTCTCACTATTAATCTTTTGTATTTTTTTCAGGTCCTTTATTATTGTTGTTGTTGTTGTTATTATTGTTATTAATATTATTATTGTTATTATTATATTATTATATTTTTATTCAATATTTTTTTAATAATTGTTAATAATTTTTATTATCAATAATATTAATATTATTATTAGTAGTAGTATTTTGCCCCCAGGCCCTGATGTCGGTCATTGAGCCTGTGCCCTGGTGGGCTATCCCGTAAAAAAAAAAAAAAAAAAAAAAAAAAAAAAAAAAAAGCAAACATGATCACCATAATGCAATACAACTGTAGAGCATACAGCATACAGACGCATCACATCTATCCTTCTGAAGAACACAACCCAGACATCCTCCTTCTCAAATCAACATTCACAAACACAAAAATCAAGCACTTTGGCTACACATGCAGACAATCACCACACGAAAATTACGAGGGTGTAGCAATCCTCATCAGATCCTTCATCAAATACTAATTCATCACCGATTTTACCCTCAAACTCGTTATGGCCGCCAAGATCGACACTGAACACGGACAGATAATGGTATCCTCAACGTACACAAGGCCAAACACTCACATTCCCTTCACAGACCTGAATTCCGTCTTCAACAACACACACCCACCAGTAATACTAGTGGCTGATCTTAACGCAAGAGAGGCAGCACTTCAACACAATAACAACCCCCTGGCCAACAACTACACACACTGGTCACACACAAAAACCTTCATCACATTGGACCTTTCTTCCTTACATGTTACTCTGGACTTGGCAAAAACACCCCAGACATAGTCATCACAAACATAATAGCCCTTCAATTTCTACACTACATTTCACCAGGCCCCCTGTCAGGTTCAGATCGTATATCCATTACACTACAACTCTCCAACAACCCAATCCTGATCCCACCACCTGCACCATAATAACAATATCAAGACGCAGACTGTGACACATTCAAATCCACACTAGCCGAACAACACTACACACTCAACCTCGAACACCAACCCACAAGGAAAATAGAGGAAACTTAGACACAACTCTTTAACACAACGACCAACGCAGTAGACGCACACATGCCAACACGTCCTCACAAGAAAAGAAACTCCTTTCAAACCCTCATCAGAACACAACGCCTGCTACACTGCTACAGACGACGATTCACACAAAACAGACACAACTTCGCACCAGTACAAAGAGACAGTTGTGTTCTGACCTCACTAGGGGAAAGGTCACGGCAGGGTTAGCTCCGGAGGGATAATTATCAGATATGGCCAGAGCAAGGTGCGGTCTTGGGTATGAGAGTTTGTTGACCAAACTGGAGTGGTCCACTGAAGAATTGGCGAAGGCCAAGTTAGAAATTGAGAGGGCCACGTTGGAGAACTTGAAATTAAGGGAAGAGATGGCGATGTTAAAAGGAGAGGCTGGACGAGTAAAGCCAGTGGCTGACGAAAAATCAAGCGAGTGGAAAATTGTGAGTAGTGGGAAGACAAAGCTTTTGGTGAAGAAGCACACCAAGGATACGACAACAACGACAACAACAGCTAAGTGTACCAACCCGTTCAGTCCCTTGATAGACGAATTGGACGTTAGTACAGTCAGGGGCAGGGATGACAAGGAAGGTATAAAAACTTTAATTGTTGGTGACTCACAGGTAAGGTACATGGACAGGGCCTTTTGTGGTAAAAACAAAAATAGGATGAGGGTGTGTTTGCCAGGAGCTGGGGTGGGGATATAATTGACAGGATGGACAATATCTTGTCTGGTAATGGGAACAAACCCATTATCTGCCTCAGTGCAGGAGGCAATGATATTGGCCGGTGTAGGAGCGAGGAGCTTCTTGATAAGTTCAAGGCAGCCATAGATCGTATTAGGACTAAGGGAGGGATCCCTATCATATGCGGTGTCCTGCCTAGAAGGAGAGTTGGCAGTGAATGGTTGTCAAGGGCAGTTGGTGTAAACGACCGTCTTGACAGATATTGCAAGTCAATATCAGTCCCATTCATTGACAACTGGGACAACTTCTATGGCAGAAGGGACCTTTATGCTAGGGATGGGGTGCACCTGTCTAGGGATGGAGTAGCAACCCTGGCTGGGGCTCTAGAGGGGGCAGTTCAAAAGATATCGAAGTCTTTAAACTGCTAAGAGAACATAGGGGCACGGGGGTGGAGGAGACTGCAGTGGGAGCGGGTAAACAAGGCGAAAGATTACAGGGAAATAGTGTTAGGAATGATGACATAACTAAATTAGACAGGGAGTTTAAAACTAAACGCGGTAAGGGAAGGACTCAGAACACGACTAACTTAAATGTATATTACGCGAACAGTAGAAGTATGAGAAACAAAATGGATGATATTAGGGCCTTGGTATGTACCGAAGAAATCGATATAATTGCATTCACTGAAACATGGATCAACCTAGACACACGTGAATTACCAGTCGAATACCAAATTGCGGGTTACAAACTGTTCCATACCGATAGGCAGACCAGGAAAGGAGGCGGAGTAGCAATCTATGTTAGGGATAACCTGAAGTGTGAAATAAATAAGGAAATAAAAACTGAGAGGAATACAGAAACAATTTGGATAGAATTAAGCGACGGTCGGGAAAAATTAATCACAGGAGTAATATATAGACCCCCCAATCTTGACAGAGTCAATGAGCGACTTATCTGGGATGAAATGCGCAGGGCTTCCATACACAACAAAGTCTGTATAGTAGGCGACTTTAACCTTGGCCAAATAGATTGGACCGACCTTACGGGAAACTCAGAATCAGAGGATTTTCTCGAGACGATCCAGGAACTGTTTCCTAAGTCAACATAAAACCGAACCCACACGGGGTAATAATATATTGGATTTAGTTTTGTCAAACAGAGAAAACCTCATTAGCAATGTCGAGGTAGGGAACGAACTTGCAAACAGCGATCACAAAGAAATTCGATTCCAGTTAGATTTTCAGGGCAGACGTAAGGAAAATTCCACTAAAGTACCAGATTTCAGAAGGGCAAACTTTGACAGTTTAAAGAGGCAGCTGAGAGAGGGGGTGTCGCGCTTGGCCGTGAACCTGACAGATGACACCGACCTGATAACGAGATCTGAGATTGCCGAGTTCCACGACAATTTAAATAGTGAGTTACTTAATGCACAAAGGCAGAACATACCATACAAAAAACTCAGATCAAACAACAATGACCCTAAATGGATAAATAATTATTTAAAGAACATCATTGGCCAAAGGAAGGCTATAGGTAGAAGGATAAATCGTGGCGAAATTCACCTCCGGGGCTATTATAGGGTAATGGCGAGTAGGGTTAAAACCGAGATAAGGAAAGCAAAGAGGAATAATGAGGTAAGGATAGCAAGGGAGGCAAAGACAAACCCCAAAGGATTCTACCAAATGTACCAAACTAAAACACGAGAAAAGATTGGACCAATACGGTCAGACTCCGGCGAGCTCACTGATAACGACGGAGAAATGAGCAATAATTTGAATAAATATTTTTCAACAGTTTTCACCAGCGAAAATTTAAACATGATACCCGAGGCACCGACTCTATTCAGAGATAGTGAAGAAAACAAATTAAGTGAGATAGTAGTGACTAGTAACGATGTTAGTAAGCAAATAGACAAACTAAAGCCTAATAAGTCACCTGGTCCCGATGAGATATTTGCCAGAGTATTAAAGGAATGTAAGGAAGAGCTTAGTATGCCCTTAGCAAAGTTGTTTAACATGTCCTTAAAAACAGGTGTAGTACCAGAATCCTGGAGGATAGCGAATGTAATACCGATCTTCAAGAAGGGGGATAGATCACTATCCTCTAACTACCGCCCAATCAGTCTAGCATCAATAGTAGGCAAATTACTGGAAGCAATCATTTCAAACTCTATTCGAAATCACCTGGAGAAGCACAGATTGATCAATGATTCCCAGCATGGCTTCACAAGCGGACGTTCTTGCCTAACTAATCTATTAACATTCTTTTCATCAGTTTTCGAATCAGTGGACGAGGGGCACAATTATGATGTGGTATATCTCGACTTTAGCAAAGCCTTCGACAGAGTACCCCACGAAAGACTAATTAGAAAGGTAGAAGCTCATGGCATCAAAGGTGACATCCTGAAATGGATTAGGGCGTGGTTACAGGACAGGAAACAGCGAGTGAGCATTAACGGCACTAAGTCCCATTGGAGCAACGTCACAAGTGGAGTTCCCCAAGGCTCAGTACTTGGACCATTATTGTTTATTATATACATAAACGACATAGATATCGGCATAGACAGCAACATAAGTAAATTTGCTGATGATACTAAAATAGGACGTGTTATCAAATCTGACGAGGACTCGGCAAAACTACAGGAGGATCTAAACAAATTTTTCGAATGGTCTGAAAAATGGCAGATGAAATTCAACATTGACAAATGTAAAGTACTCAGTATAGGAAATGTAAACAGGGAAACCAGATACCAGATGAACAACGATGCCATAGAGAAATCCGACTGCGAGAGAGATTTAGGAGTAATGATAAGTAGGAACCTTAAGCCAAGTAAACAATGTGTTTTTGCTCGAAACAAGGCTAATAAAGTACTTGGGTTCATACAAAGGAGTGTTAGTTACAAGACTAGCGAGGTCATCCTAAAACTGTATCTTGCTCTTGTGAGACCACACCTGGATTACGCAGTCCAGTTCTGGTCACCGTATTACAGAATGGATATAGAATCCTTGGAAAGAATTCAGAGGAGAATGACAAGACTAATCCCGGGTATCAGGAACCTTGAGTATAGAGACAGGTTAAAGCATCTTAATTTGCACTCCCTTGAGAGACGTAGAGCGAGGGGCGACCTGATAGAGGTGTATAAATGGAAGGCAGGGCTAAACAAAGGGGACATTACAAAGGTACTCAAATTATCCAACCAGGAGCGAACTCGTAACAATGGTTTTAAATTGGACAAATTTAGATTTAGGCGTGAAATAGGTAAACACTGGTTTGGAAACAGAGTAGTGGATGAATGGAACAAGTTACCAAATATCATCATTAACTCGAATATGCTGAATTGCTTCAAACATAGGTTGGATGCTCATATGAGCAATAGGGGTTGGGTGTAAACGGGACTGCCCAGTATGGGCCAATAGGCCCGCTGCAGTTTCCTCCATTCTTATGTTCTTATGTTCTACCACACTAATTAGACACGTTATCCTCGACCTCCGCCACGACCACAACGTGCACTGGGCCGGTCTCGTAGCGGCCGCCCAGGAGCACAGGACACATAACCCCCCAGGACCAGGAAATCTGCCAAAGAATTTCCAAACGATAGACGAATTAGAGAGCCAGCTGAAGTAGCACAGACATTAAAGTATACACTGGGAGCACATCTTTCACCCACACTCCCCAACCCAGCACAGACCCATCTTAAACCACAAGAACATCACCACCACACAGACACAATGACTACACGACAGAACCACACCAGAAAACACTCACACAAGAACACATCCTCATTGCACCATTCACTCCAACAATAGTCAAACAAGCACTCGACAGAACAAAGAAGAAAACACCAGGCGACAGCAGTATAGGATACCAAATCCTTAAACATTTACCCTCAGAAAGTTGCAGCCATCACATACCTCTACAACACTCACCTTGCTACCGGATAGTTCCCCAAACTCTTTAAGACAGCCACAACCATCATGATCCCAAAACCAGACAAAAACCACACAGACCCACAAAACTATAGTCCCATCAGCCCCCTAGAGGTCTTAGGCAAGACATTTGAAAAATTGTACAACCAACGCCTCAGGTACCACTTTGAAGATGAAGAACTGCTTTCACACAAACAGTTTGGATTCAGGGCACAACACTCTACACCGGACGCACTGAACCTAATCACAAACTACCTCCACATGAACAAGGCACCATACAAATCAGCACTCATCACCAAAGACGTACAAAAATTTTTCAACACAGTCTGGCACGAAGGACTAAAATACAAAATATGCACAAACTTCTACCTCCCCAAAAATTACGACAGATAGACAAATGATAATTAAATTCAAACACGAAAACTCAGACTACTTCCCACTGAACGCAGGAGTTCCACAAGGCTCAGTCCTCTCCCCAACACTATACATACTTTACACTAATGATCTGCCTGACCCCATACATACTGACTCACTGACCATACAGTTCGCCAACGACGTAACACAACTAGTCAAATACCGAACAGCACTAGACTACTTTACAGAAAAGGCACTTTAGGATTTCGAAGAAGTCACAGTGGGAACTCAAATGGCGTACGCAAACAAACTCCAACAAATCACAAATCACCTACTTTAGCACAAAAAGACATCAACCTCACCAGATATACCTTAGCCCATACAACAGCAACCCAACACCCATAAAACAAACAGAGTACTACTGTAGGAGTAATATTAGACCACACCCTCACCATGAAACATCACATCATCACGAAGGCAGCAATAGCACAAAAGTCACTCACAAGCATACAAAGACTAAGAAGTGCAACAACAAAAACCACAACACATTTATACAAAGCACTGTTAATATATGCACCTAACATACTCAGGTTAACAGCATCAACCAATCCCAAGATCTACTCGCCATATAGAATTATAAATCACTAAGGTTCATATACAACACACACTGGACATAATTCATCACAAAGAACACCTACATGAACAGAGCAACATTCCACCTCTCAACATGTACTAGAGACTATATGGTGACGAACAGACACAACAACTCTTAACCACACACCCAAAATGACAGGAATATTTCGACGGCATCATACTTCACCGCAGATACAGAAACAGGAACCCCTCCATATTAAACAGACCTAACACGTCATACCCACCCACGTAATCAACAACAATAACACTCCCATATCTGCACCTGGGCGGCCTGAGAACAATCCAGGTACACACATAATGCCTCTCTGAATTCAGATATTCTCATCTCACCAATCCACTCAAACTCTGACGATGCAATAGCAATACCGTAACTGATGAGGTTTATCCGAGGTTCGAATATTCCTAAGCAAATCAGAAAACTATTCCCCACTTTCTTCTTAAAAACTCTACGACGATACCTACCTCATTCCTCCATGCAACAAATACTTTGACATTTTAAGATCAGAGATTCAAAACTCTTCCTCTCCAACTAGTTCCATCTTTGGCATAAGCTCAAAGACTGTATCTTCACCTGTCACCACATAACTCTATTACTAACCTACTTCTTTTTCCACTGGGCGGGGTCTATATCGGGGTTCTGGGTTCGACAAGCGGCAGTGTGGGCTCGTCGCATCGGTCGTGCTGCTGATGGTCTGTTACTACAATCCTATAACAATCATGCTCGCTGTGTTAAGCCACGGCACTTTCATCCACTTGTTCATCCACTGAACCTTTTCAGCTGTCACTTGGTATGTATGTATGTATGTATGTATGTAAAACCCATAAGCGGGCAGGGTTTAAAAGCAAAGAGGGAAAATGTTTTACCATGCAAAATGGGTTAGGTTAGGTTAGATGCTGACGAAGCTGTTGCTCAACCATATTTGTTGACAAATTCACTCTCAGAGGTCTCTTAAACCTTTAAAAGTCCTCGATAGGACTTCTTAACTGTATTCACTCAGAGTATTTTTAAGGCCTAAAAGTAATTATAACTTACTCTCAAAGTAAATCTTAACATTAAGAGCGAATTTTTAACTTCGTAAATTTTAGTTGTGAGTGATTTTATATATACCGGCCCAGAAGTAAGAACACAAAGAGTTATTAAACGCCTTCGAAAGCTTGGTGTGAAGTTTGATTTACGTTAAGTTTATGAAATGCATATTATTTCCTGAAGGCTTATAAGTAAGCACTCTCAGCAACATGTAACCATTTTTTTTATTCCCAGCATCTATTGTTCCTAATGACTCTTCTCCGTATGTCAAAATTAACCCTACTAAAATTATGACAATTTCGTTCCTTCTAGTTTCATTTATCTTTTTACCAATTTTCTCGTCTAAAATTTATTTCCACTGGTAATATTTATTTTTCCCCGAATTCTAAACATAAAGTTTAAGTAGTTCATGGACGAGAACTGCTGTCTGGCAACGATTAACTGTTGATTTATCTTTAACTGCAACACACACAAACACAAAGATGGTGAATCAGTGAAGTTGCTTCTAGGTTCAGCTCTTGCTACCTCTTTTGTCTATGTGAAGTTAATTAGTTACACTGATGACTTTTATACCTCCTGGCAACATTCCGCCGCCACTTACATAGCCTACTACTATATGAACTAAAAGTACAATATCATTAAATTAATTGTACTGATCGACGGGGAAATATTTACTATTTGACAGCTCGCTAAATACTGCTGCACATACCTAAGCAACATTCTTAACTTATATCCAACTCGTATTAGAGCATGATCTTCATGTACAGTTCAAAATTATTAAAGAAAACCTTACTCAACAACGACCCCCTAAATAGTTTTACTGAGTCACATCAATAAAATATAAACCAGTAAATTCAGGTCATCAACAAGCACAATGCACCGTTAGTAGAGACGCTGTATTTTCCCTCATAATTTACTCCGGCAACAACGGTTATTCTTTCCGAAATCGAATACATAAATATTTCCGTGAAATTTATCCTCTCAAAACAGTAAATCTTTACATCTTAAAAGTGTTCCCACGTGTGGCTTGCCTACATCATGTCGAGAAACATACTTAATCATTAAAACTTAACCATATTGCCCCAACTCCGTCCTCATGGTCAGCAAAATCCTACCATACCTGTAGCTCGCCTTCTGAGATAATCGTCGTAGGAAACGTAAAACAAGATTGCATGAACCGGATCTTAAGAGTTAAAATTCTGTAAAATCGTTGATAATAAGACATGTTACTGTACCAAGAAGACGAATCAACACTTTAGGAGAAGCATCTTCGATCATAATGGACCATCAATTACCACCAACCACCAGCTTCCTAAACCACCAAATAATACCTTATAACAGCTCCCTTCTTTACAGTTTCAGTCATTAACACTTCGGACAGGAAAAGGTTACTATTGAACTCCCTGGAGAAGTATGTATAATGAAAGACAAAAGTCGTGTCGTGAAATTTGGTGAAAACATATGCCGAAGGGCTAAACTTTTGGTACGCTCTGCCTTGAGGTAGGGGGTTCTCATGATGTTTCACGAGTTATATTTAATCTTCGGACAAAACCGTGACACGACTTTCGTCTTTGATTGTACATTCGCCTCAAAAAGTCCGTCTCCTTCCTAATGAATCAGTAGCGATACTAAATGAGATTATGAAACGCCAGCTGTGTTGAGTCTACTTACACCACTGACCAGTGAACACTTTTGGTTATAATGGCCCTTACCTCAGGATGTTATAAACATTTCCTCTATAACATTCCGTTCTAAATGTAATACAAAACGATTACTCACTTTCTCTTTCATTGGCACTGTCACACACACACGCACAGTACTTTTGCGGAAAGACAGTGCGTATTTTCAAGGTGTCAGCGACTGAGTGAATATGTGCGTCCCAGTGACACGATTCCGTCGCACCGACCTGTTTCGGCTGAATTCTGGTGCTGGCTATCCTCCACCCCACACCATCACTCTACTAAAGGCTTGCCGAGCAAGCATAAGAAAGTCAATCCAGTGCCAGAAAGACAGTGTGCTCGCTATGAAGTGCCGCGACTATGGTACAGCCTACCATCCCTATTGCTGTCCAATGTTACATCCTTATGCAACAAGGTGGAGGAGGTCAGTGTTACAGTGAAGTCAGTTGGTGCAGGTATTGTGGCGATAACCGAGGCGTGGCAAATTGTTCCTGAGATCTCTGCCATAGAAAACTGAGTTATTTCACCACCTTAGATAAGACAGAAGAGGTGGTGGTGTAGTGCTGTACTGTCGCAGTGACCTTAAGCCATCACACCCAGGTGTTAATGTACCTGAGGATGTAGAAGCTTTGTGGGTTAAGGTCACTCCCACCCCCCACCCCTGCCAGCTTGCCTCCCTCATTGTTTATGTGGCTTATCACCACCCCCCCCCCCCCGCGCTCACCTACCGCCAATGAACTGGTTACTCCAGATTTCCATAAGCTAGTGAGATGCGGTGACTTTAATGAGTTAGATATCAGCAGCATCACCCAACACCTCCACCTTGCACAGATAGTTGACTTTCCTACACATGAGAGTGCCACCCTGGACCTCATCAAGACTGATCTCGGCAACCACTACCTCCTCCCCCCCCCCCCCCCCCCAAGCGGCAGCCTCCCATGGGGCGGAGCACCCACCTGTCTCTACTGTGGTCACCTACACCTACCATCTCACGACCGCCAGTTGTCACCAGGACTTACCGACCTACCCCTGACTCTGCCATGCGGCGTCTCAGACAATGGGTGACCCGGTATCCCTGGACTGAAGTGATCACGGTAAACGATGTGCAGAACAAGTGGGATAATTACCTGGACACTATCTCCAAAGCCTACCACCACTAATTCCAGCCAAGACACTGAGGATCCACCCTGATGATGTCCCGTGGGTGTCCCAGTATCAAAAGACAAATTGAGCAGAGCAACAAGGCATACTACACCAACAACGGCCTGTACAAAAGTCTACGTAACCAGGTCGTCAGGAAAATCAAGTCAACCAAGAAGTCTTATTATCCCAGGAAAGTGCACGGCCTCAAGGAAGTCGTCATCGGTCAGTGGTAAAAGATCTCTGTGGTCTCAACCGTCAATAACCGCATTTCCTTAAATCTCTCATTTACCAAGTGAGGAGGCAGCCGAGACAATTAATAACCACTTTTCTACCATATATCACACCCTACCCTGTCTTGACCTGACCTCTCCTCCCAGCCTGCTTACCTTCCCCCTCCCAGTGTTCAACCAATTGAAATTACCAACAAACTCCTGAAATTTAAATCCAATCGCTCCACAACCCCAATTGTCCTCCAAATCAAAATTTACAAGGATTTTGCAGTCGAACTTGCCCCCCCCCCCCTCTGTTCCATTATTAATGCATCCCTCACACAAAGCAAATGCCCTAATGAATGGAAAACCGCATTTGTCACCCCTACCCCCAAGGTCCCCAACCCACAGTCCCCTAGTGACCTCAGGCCAGTTGCCATTACCTCCATACCCAGTCTACTCTGTGAAGACTTTCTTTTTGAATGGGTATTTGCTAGTATTTATCAGTCAATTGATCCACAGAATTTGGCAATATGAGGACCTCCTCTACATCACACTGCTTACTTAGTTTCCTGGATTTTCTGCACAAAAACCTGGAGAAACGTAAGACATCACTGGCCGGAGCCCTTGTTGACTTCAGGAAGGCTTTTAACCCTGTTGATCACTGTACTGTTATCAACAAGGCCATTGTACTAGGGCTGCCCACCAACCTGGTCTCATGGCTCACTGATTTCCTGAGTGAGGGTCGTCAGGAAGTGAGGTACCAGGGTTCTGTCTCCACATTCCAACACCTCACCTGCGGTGTTTCCCAGGGGACCAAGATGGGACCACTGTGCTTCCTAATCCTGAACAAGGAAGCTCTATCAGACACTCCTCACAGGTGGAAATATGTAGATGACTGCACTGTGGGGGTTACAGTGGACCACACCTCACCGGACTATTCATCGCTACAAGGCACCCTAGCCAGACTACAGGCATGGACTATGGAGAACAAGGTTACCATCAATCACACCAAAACCGTAGTCATGCACATCAATACCGCCACCACTCCAGTGCAAGCTCCAGCAGTTACAGTGGATGCCCATCCTCTCCAGTTAGTGCAGTCTGCCAAACTCTTGGGTGTAACTATAGACCACAAACTGGACTGGAAGGCCCAAGTGAACAACACAATCAAGGCAGCCTCATACCGACGACTCAGGTCACTTGGGGCACCCACGCCAGAGCTGAGGACTATCTACAATGCATTTATTCTCCCCAAATTAGCATATGCATCACCAGCCCGGTCGTCTTCTCTCAACTCTACCCAACAACGTCAGCTAGAGAAGGTACAGAAGATGGCCTGCAGAATGATGCTCGGCGCAGACTACTCCGGATACAACAACTCTCTCTCCACCCTGGAAATGCCATCCCTCAGTGACCTCCACCACCACGCACTAGCTGGGTTTGGCAGTGGACTAGTGCACCGTCCTTGTCATCGTCACCTACTGCCACCTGCAGTCCCCCGCCCACCTCGCGCAGTCCGCCACTACAACAAAATTCAGCCCATAAGAGCCCGCACTGACAGATATAAGAATAGCACCACCCCATCTATTGTTAAAATAATAAACAGCTCCTGATTTATGTACTGCACAAAGCCTGTAAATGTATTTAACGTATATTATTACGTCTAAATCACATGTAGGCTTGTATATTTTCAGCCACCGGCTGTAACTCTATTAATTAATAAACCGATTATTATTATTATTATTATTATTATTATTATTATTATTATTACACACACACACACCCCCGTCTCAACCAATGTCTCCTATGAGGTGTAGTATACACTTATCAGTGTTTAGATGTCCAGCTCCCCCTACCAGCCATGTGCAGAGCCCTTATATCAAGACCTACAGGCCGATTACTGACTCTACAACGCCTCTCTTCGGATAGTGGATAGTTCACCATTCTTGGACTAAAGTACTAATTGTAGACACCAAATGGACATATTACATCAACACCACCACGGAAGCTCACCACCATTTCTTCCCTCAGAAGTCCGTTAGATCTCACCCAGCTGACTTGCGTTGGATCACACCTCGGATCAAAAGACTTATGCAGGTGAGAAACAGCGCCTTTTATCCCAATGACCGCAACGATACAGGGCCCTTCGCAACCAAATCATCCGTGAAATACGCGCTGCATAAGAGTCTCACTACCCAACCAAGCTGCAACACCTGAAGCAGACGAACATCAGTCAGTGTTTTGGTAAGCGTAAAGAACTCTGCAGACTAACAATAAGACGCCCCCTCCCCTTCCTTAACCATCTCACTTATAGTGACGCAGCTGAGCAATCAAACAACCATTTCGCAAATATATACCAGACATGACCCCAACATGACACACCCAGTCTCCCTGCTTATATACCAGGTCCCTCCCCCACTGATCTAGTGGAGGAATTTGAAGTAGAAAGACATTAGGACAAACTCATGATCAAGCGTTCCACTAAACCCACTGTTCCATCACCAATACTTCCCTCAGCCAATCAAGATGCCCTCGAGTCTTGAAAGAGTGTAGGGAACAGATTAGAGGACCCCTCGTAAACTTATTTACAAAATCATTAGACACCGGAGTTGTGCCAGACTTGTGGAAACAGGCAAATGTAGTACCCATATTCAAAAAGGGAGACAGCATCAGCGTTAAATTACCGGCCGATCAGTTTGACGTCAGTAGTGGGGAAATTTCTTGAATCAATTATAGCAGATAACATCCGATCGCATTTAGAGAAAAGCAAATTAATCTACTACTCTCAACATGGGTTTACAAAGGGAAAATCTTGTCTAACTAATCTGCTGACATTTTTTAGGAAAGTCTTCGAGGAAGTAGATAATGACGAAAATTACGATGTTATTTACTTAGACTTCAGCAAAGCATTTGACAGAGTACCGCATCAGAGGCTTCTGAGAAAAATTAAGGCTCATGGTATCGAGGGGAAAGTTTTAAATTGGATAAAATCATGGCTCACCGATAGAACGCAGAGGGTCAGCGTAGATGGTGTTAAATCTGAGTGGGGTCGTGTAACCAGTGGGGTTCCCCAGGGGTCAGTACTAGGCCCACTCTTGTTCATAATCTACATAAACGATCTAGATACTGGGATCAGCAGTGACATAAGCAAGTTTGCGGATGGCACCAAAATAGGGCGGCAGATTAATTCAGGGCAGGATGCAAATGCATTACAGGAAGATCTAAATAAACTGCAAGGATGGTCTGAAAAATGGCAAATGAAATTCAACACCAGCAAGTGCAGCGTACTTAATATTGGAAGAACAAATACTGTCAATGTATACAGCCTTAACAACATCAACCTAAAGAAGTCGACTTGTGAAAGAGACCTTGGGTACTTGTAAGCCCGGACCTACGGCCTAGAAAACAGTGCGTTAATGTTCGAAATAAGGCAAACAGAGTATTGGGTTTTATATCTAGAAGTGTAAGTAATAAGAGTGCAGAGGTCTTATTGCAACTATATCTTGCGCAAGTCAGGCCGCACCTCGATTATGCGGTTCAGTTCTGGTGCCCTTATTATAGAATGGATATCAATTCACTAGAGCCGGTGCAGCGAAGAATGACGAAAATGATTCCGGGACTTAGAAACCTTCCATATCAGGATAGGTTAAGGAAACTAAACATGCATTCCCTAGAAAGACGAAGAGTGCGGAAAGATATGATAGAAGTATTCAAGTGGGTGAAAGGAATCAATGAAGGTGATATAGATAAAGTTCTTATAATATCCGAGCAGGATAGGACTCGGAACAACGGATTCAAGTTGGATAAGTTTAGGTTTAGGAAGAAGATAGGAAGGAACTGGTTTACAAATAGGGTGGTGGACGAGTGGAACAAGCTTAGCAACCTTGTAGTAAGTGCTGGAACGCTGGAAAGTTTCAAAGGGAGGCTGGATAGATTCATGGATGATAGAGAGTGGTAGTAACTCTCGACAGGAGCTGCCATGCACAGGCCAACCGGCCTATTGCAGACTCCTTATTTTCTTATGTTCTTATGTTCTTATGTGTCGTCACCAATCCTAAAGTCAACGAACCCACAATCCTTAAATGAGTTACGACCAATTGCCATCACCCCAATACCTAGCTTAATCTACAAAAGTTTCTCTTTTTGACTGGGGTTATGGTGATATTGCAGGCGCTATAGATCCTCAGCATTATGTCAATATGAAAACTTCCTCCATCACTTACTATCTTATCAGCTTTCTCGACTACCGTACATACTGTATACCGCCATTTGGAAAAACGAAAGACGTCTATGTCTGTCGCTTTCATTGACTTCACCAAGACATTTAACCATCAACAAAGTTATCGGCCTTGGGTTTCGGAGAAATCTTATACTTTCTTATACTTTCTTAGTAATCGACGCCAAGCCGTACGCTTCCGAGGGGCTGTCTCCAAGACACCAAGATGGGACCATTCTTCTTCCCCCATGCTTATCGATGATGCTCTGAGAGAAACTCCCACTCGTTGGAAATATGTCGACGACTCTACCAATGGGATCAGTGTGAACAACTCGGCTCCTGATTTCAGCGCCCTGCAGAATATACTGAACTGTCTCCAAAATTGGCCCACCAACAACCTTGCCACCATCAACCGTGCAAAGACCATGGTTATACACATGAACCTCTCTTCTGACCTTGTTCCACCTCCTTCCAATACTTTGAGCCCCAACTCCAAGTTGTGGACCTCACCAAGCTCCTCGGCATCACTATATATTTCACACTAAATTGTAAAACACACATCAGTACAATAGTCAAATTCTCCAGTTTTCATCTACACCTCCTTTGTCGTCTCAAATCCCCATGAGTTCCCGCACCCGAGCTCCTCAGTGCTTACTCAACATTCATACTTCCCAGGCTCACCTATGCTTCCCCTGTCTGGTTTTCCTCCATAAATGCCACAAAATGGAAAGTCTTAGAAAAAGTGCAAAAGATGGTGGCAAAATTATTCTCTTCCCCTCCTACTCCACATATCAAGAAGCATTCAACACACTGACCCTGGAGACGTACGTAAGACTCATGAACAAATACGAAAACAACTATATATGATACATAAAACTGACTTGGACATACCTGAAGTGTGAAGTGTTATGGTCCTTCAAGAAACTGTTAACTTTCACTAACATGAAAAAAAATGAGATAAATTTTCCATGTGTTTTACTTATACCAAGTTATATTTGGAAGGATCTTAAGGATGTGTTTTTTTTAAAGTAATATTTCTATTAGGTGGGTCAGGATTAAGTAATAACTATAAACCTACAGTACTACCTTTAAAAGTGTTCTTATGAAATGGCAACAGATTGTAGGGCTAAGACAAATGGCGACAGAAACATACCAATCCTAACCAATGATATGTAAGATCATTAAGTTTGATTTAGTTGGTTTGTATTGCCATTAGGGGTTAAGACCTTCAGCCTTCCTGGGAGAGTTTTTATGGTAAAATCATAAAGTTCTGAAGAAAACCTGCATATATTTCACATTCCTACATTTTTTTTTCGTTCTCCTATAAAACAAGCATCTATACATTACAACAAATATGTTTAAAGAGATCCCCCCCCCCCCAAAAAAAAAAGTGGCAACACTCTCCTTAATCCTCACCAAGAATTGTACTCTTCAGCTAACAAGAACAAGCAGAATACTAACAACGTTTTTAGTTACCACCAAAATTTAATAAAGATACTTGCCCATCGTGTCATAATAAGAACAGCAGAAATAATGCTCACCTTGCTCTGGTGGCAGAGGAAGCCTTGGCATCACCCATCATGTCTTGAGTCACTGGGTCAGGGACCGTCCTGCCTGAAACAACATTCATAAATGAGACCACAATTCTCCTTTCAATACTCTAATAATAATATACAATTTTATTGATATTTAACCCAAAAATCTATAAACAGCAAACATTAATTATTCGTGAAAGGGGTTTGGTTGAGGTGTGTCTGAGGTATATATTGTATATAGTGTTGGAGAAAGGCATCCTCCTTGAGGTACTCCACTTTCGAGATTAAGCATAATTCCCATAAAGTTTCTAATTTGAATTTTTGCTCTTCTATCATCTAAATAGTCACACAATATTCTTAGCAAGTGTTCGTTTAGTCCCAATTTTATTATTTTATATTCTAAGCCCAAATGCCAAACTTTTTTCAAAAGCCTTAGAAATGTCACTTAAAATTATATTGAACTGGTTCCTCTTGCTTTTTTCTATTGCCATTATTTCCGTTATTGCAGTTAGGGTATTTCTATTGGGCATAAATCCATGTTGTCTATTGTTTGTTTTCCCCTGTTGTGTTAAAAAGGTTATAAGTCTTTAATTAAAAAAATATCAGTAATTTCCCGGTAATTTCTAATAAAGATATTGGTTTGTAGTTTAATATTTCCCTTACCCTCCTCGGGAATAAATATCAGGGTCCCCCACGAAAGACTAACACGTAAAGTGGAGGCACACGGAATTGGAGGATTAGGGCGTGGTTAAAGGACAGGAAACAAAGAGTCAACATTAAATCCGATTGGGGTGAGATCACTAGTGGAGTACCCCAAGACTCAGAACTTGGACCATTACTATATATTATATACATAAACAACAGAGATATAGCCGTATACAGCAACATAAGTAAACTTGGTGATGACACTAAAATAGGGCGTGTAATTAAATCGGACGAGGACTCGGCAAAACTACTAGAAGATTTAAAAAAAAAATTCACATGGACTGAAAAATGGCAGATGAAATTTAATGAGGAAAAATGTAAAGTACTTAGTCAGGGAGATGTAAACAGAGAAACCAGATATCAAATGAACAACGTTAATATAGAGAAATCGGACTGCGATAAAGATTTAGGGATAATGATAAGTAGGAAAACAATGCATATTTGCTCGAAACAAGGCTAACTAAGTACCTAGGTTCATACAAATTAGTATTAGTTACAAAACTAGCAAGGTTCTCCTAAAACTATATTTTGCGCTTGTGAGACCTCACTTGGATTATGCAGTTCATTTTTGGTCACCGTACTACAGAATGGATATCTAATCCCTAGAAAGCAATCAGAGGAGGATGACAAAACTATTCCCGGGCAATAGGAACCTTGAATACAGTGACAGATTAAAGTATCTTAATCTGCACTCATTCGAGAGATGTAGAGTGAGGGGCGATATGAATGAGGTGTATAAATGGATGTCAGGGTTAAACAAAGCTACTTAAATTATTCAATCAGGGACGAACTCATAGCAATGGTTTCAAATTAAGTAAATTTAGATTTAAGAGCGAGATGGGTAAACATTGGTTTAGAAATAGAGAAGTGAATGAGTGGAACAATTTAAAAATCATCATCATTAACTCGAACACACTGGGTAGCTTCAATTACAGGTTTGACGGATATGGGACTGCCCAGTTTGGGCCAATAGGCCCGCTGCAGCTTCCTCCATTCTTATGTTCTTATCACAAGCACAACTCCCTCCCTCCCTCTCCCTCCCTCCCTCCCTCTCCCTCCCTCTCTCTCTCTCCCTCCTTCCCTCCCTCCCTTCTCCACCCATCCCTCCCTCCTTCCCTCCCTCCCTCCTCCACCCATCCCTCCCTCTCTTTTCTTCAAACCCTGCTCACGGTAATCCTGGAGCAGATGGCTAACACCAGCGCGTGTTGTTGGACTTCATTTTTTCCACAAATGTTCTTTAGGTAGTAAGTAATAAAATCGATACGACAATGCACAAAACCTGATAGAACCAGACCTAACCAAACAAAAAACCCTACCTAACTTCACCTAACTTCCTAGGTGGGGAGCTCTACCCCCTCGATCTCCCGCTATATTAAACAAAAAATACTTATTTTGATATCTGGTACTTATGAAAGCAACTTTATTGAAGTGTCATGGTGTAATGTTATCTTTTTTGTGGATATGAGAGTAAGCTCAGACCGAGCGGGTAGGTTGTAAACAAAGAGCAGACGACAAGACGCAGCCAACAGTAGATTTTTCGGAAGACATTTGCTGTAAATAATTTAATCAATCTATTTGCGTACAAAGAACTTAGAGTTATCATTTTGGTGCCAAATTCTAAGTTTTTCACCTTCATACCCTGCCCATTCCAAGGTGATTTATGATCGCAGATAGAGAAAAACTAAAAAAATTAAAAAAAAATACTTATAATTAAAATACAAAGTTGACGTTGTTTTTATTACTTACTATCATGCAAAGAACATCTGTGAAAAAATGAACGAAATCGAACAACCTCTGGTGTTAAAACATCTGCCCACTCACAGGTAATTAATAATTAACGAAAGATAGGCCATAAAAAAAACGGTAAAATTGCAGTTCCGGTCAAGATGCCCCAGTAGTTTAGAAATTAGTTTATCCTGTGTATTTTAATGTGATTTAGTAGAATTTCACCTGTATTTCCAGGGGAAGTACCCGATTCAGTTACTCCCCCCACTCAAAAAAAAAGTATGGAAAACTTTAAAATTCATTTCCATTATAATACTCAGCGTCATCTAAACAACATATAAAATTTTGAAGCAATTCCATCAAGTCCTTTTGGAGCTAACTGTCTCCTCCACCATTACTGTCTTGATAAATTTTTACAAGTGGACTTTCAACGATTTTAAGCTTTTTAATACACACACACACAAATATATATATATATATATAATATATATATATATATATATATATATATATATATATATGCTGATAACCACCAGGAAAGAAGAAAACACGAAGTTCCCAAGCGCTTTGGTGTAATTCACATTTCAGGGGTGAATTACACGAAAGCGCTTGGGAACTTCGTGTTTTCTTCTTTCCTGGTGGTTATCAGCATATACCTAGATCACGCCGCGCACCTACAGTGATTTACTTGCATATATATATATATATATATATATATATATATATATATATATATATATATAAACTTTCATTCTACACACTCCCGTCGTAAATGAATAATAATGAACCTAATAGAACTTGACCTAACCAACCAAAGAAAACTACCTGTCCTTACCTAACTTCCTAGCCGGGGGCGGAACCCCCCGCCATATTAAACAGAAAGTACTTATTTTGTTATCTGGTCCCAATGAAAGCAACTTTGTTGAAGCTTCATGGTATAATTTTACGTTTTTTGTGGACGTGAGATTATGCTCGGACACGAGGTAGTTCGCGTTTTTTTTCGGCAGGGTATTTAGGGTAAATAAGCAAAAGAGTAAAATATCTCGCTTATATGTAATTTGCGATATAAATGCCATAAGGGAAAGTGAAATGGGTGAGTCTACCTATAGTAACTATTCATTTGCAGACATCTTTTGAGAGTTTAATTTGTAAAAAAAAACCATTCCTTTTTTTGTTTGTCCTGAAGACGGGTCAACCGAAACGCCATATTTTGAACACACTGACAGTAAATTTGCTTATTTCCGATTTAACTATACCACTATATCTGTGCATTCTGCCAAGTAAGGCCTTGTGAAATGTTATGTGTTTTTTCGTGGAATGATTGGCAAGAGTTTTTAGGGGAATAAGATAATGTTATATAGTTCTCGCAGTTGGTTGTGTTATGTGTTGAGTCAGATAAAGGCAACAACAACTACATCCTCACTGTGCATACATCCCCATATTTAACACATTAACATCAGCAAATACAACCCGTGTTCACCATGACTTACTGTACCTTTTGATTATATATTCTCTCAATAAAGATGACACTATAACACTTCACGGTATTTGGTAACCCGACAACAGCGGCAACGGTACTGACCATCACTGTTCATGACACTGATCCTAAGACTTTTTACGAAAGACAGGAAAGCTCGAGCTTTTGGGTGTGCATGTAATAAGGGCCTCTGAGGAAGATGGCGTTGGTATCAGTGAGAACGTCGTCTGTTTGTTTACCGAATACGTTAACTTCGGTGGCGCCAAGTTTGTACACAGCAGCAATGCCTCACCCGTGTTTCCTGTGCGGAAAATCCAAAGAAATTCATCCTACTTTTATATTTCATCAATTCTCTCGACAACAGGAACAGTTGAGCGTATAATTTATATAGTGCATAATTAACACAATATATGACTGTTGGGGTGTGTGCCGGTTAGACAATATTGTATTGGTCCCAAGCTCAGTTCTGGCTCAGACGTCTCGCTGTGAGGACATGTCTTCCCCCTCCCCCCGTGTCATCTTCGCCTATAAATGGACTATGGACGCGGCCTTTGCTTATCCCCGGGTTGGCACCCTAGCATGGCACAGTGAGTCGGATATGAATGATAACCCCCCCCCCCCCCTTTCGGAGCTAGATTTGATTTGGGCCCTTGCCGATAGACGGCGCTGATTCCGGCTTTGCGGCGCACGGTTAATTCAATAGCTTTCGTACGAGCTGTCCTATCTTTCGAACATAGTCTTTACACTCGTCCATAAAACATCAAAAAGTAGGTGTCGGAGCTTCGTGGGACTGAATGAACCTGTCTCATAAGTGAGAGAAGAGTTCGTTCTATCTCTCTTTCAATTTACGAAATACCTGATTTATTGACCAAGAACCCATATGAGAGGGTCACTCATGTGGACCACTGAGATGATGAAGAATCACTTATGTGGTCCACTGAGATGATGGAGAGTCACTCATGTGGACCACTGAGATGATGGAGAGTCACTTATGTGGACAACTGAGATGATGGAGTCACTTATGTGGACCACTGAGATGATGGTGGGTCACTTACTCATGTGGCCCCCTAACTGGGCTGCCCACCACTACCCAACGTAAGTGGAAACTTGAATGATAACGTTTGTCTATACATTCACGATAGGGAAGGAAGCAATAGTAACCAAATATTATTTTCTACAGTATTGGTCTCGTAATTATGTTTTCATTATAATCTAATATTGCTCTCACATTAATGATTTGTGTATAAAGTCGCCAGGAAGAATCAGCGCCACCTGTTGGGACACTCCCGGCAACTACACTTGGGGCCGTGTTGCTTAACTCGTGCTGTATGAAGCTTCAACTATGGGTTAAAATCAGTATTGAAAAAGGGGACTCACAGGGTTCACTTCAGCGGTTCATTCTGACTGCTGAGGACACGGACTTTTTTTTAGGTTACTGTACATGTACAGTACTTAATGAATGGTAGAGAGCATGTACTGCTCCTCTGCCTAAAAGAACAGGTAATTAAAGAATATATAAAGAATACAGGAAAAAAAATTTGGTATAGTTTCCATCCAATAAAAAAGTGTTTCACTGTAGAAAAAAGTAAAGCCAATTTTTCATATTTTTATGTAATTACTCAATTTTCGTTTTATGGAGTTTTTTGAGTAAGAATCCTTGTAATGCAGAATAACTTTTTTTCTTTAGGAAGACCGTCTAAGCAGCTGAGTGTATTGTGTGTAATGCAATTGGTGTTGAAAGCCACCAAGCATTTAGGCAAGTCGTTGGCGGGGGACACCACATACAACAGTTAATTAAGGAATGCTCGACTTCAAAGCGCCCTGTAAATCCTTTAACTAAATTGCTTCCGTGCCTTGCTGAGGACGCTATTCAGCGACAACCCTCAGGCCTGCCTTAATGGCCTTGACACACATATACATTGGTATGCTCTTTAAATAGAGGAAGAAAACATAGTTTACACATGCGTACATCAAATAAACCCGGACTTTCTATAAGACCTGTTTATAAACTGTTAAACTCATTCATCTCAACTGGCTTTGAGAGGACTTAGGTACTTTGGGGCATAATACCATGCTTATATTTTCCTGCGACAGTACAAATTTTAACATTGGCGATGCCTCTGTTTTCCATCATAAATGAATATTCAAACAGGATAGGAAATTACTTTTAAAACCATGGTAGAGTTTGGAGTTGGCTAGTTAGCTTCCCCTCTGTAAAACTGTTTTTCACTTTACCACGAGCTGTTCCTAACTTGTGTGTAGAAATAACTGCTGACAGTGTCACACAGGTAAATGTTTCAGTGCTCACAAGGATAGACAAGCGTGGTGACAGTATCTCTCAAAAACTCAAATTTTCAAATATTTCGCAGATATTGCAAGCTAGATTTTGTTCGAAATTAGTTGTCTGTCTATTGTGTTTCCTCGGCTCCTATTTTCTTGCACGAGATGAATCATGAAAACAGAAAACTCAAGAAAGGAGTTAGAATGTTAAAGGAGGTTGTGCCAGAAAAAATAAGAGAGGAGAAAATGTGATAAAAATCTGACTCAGCAAATAGTGGCAGTGGACATACAGTACGCTACCTCATATCCTCATGCTGTATAAAAAAAAACAACCTTAATCTCCACATTGACATATCAATCCGCTGTGCATATTACGTCGATTTCCCAGGATAATTAATACTACAGTACACCATCAGGTACAAAACGATGCCACTGTACACATTCAACAATAATTTATGTAGTGTTATCTAATATGCCACCTCTTGACTTAATAAATTAACCTCTACAGCAGGGTTTCTCAACGTGGGCCATACCATATTTCTGGGGGGCTGCATAGAGAAAAGCGAGCCTTCGGGGGCCACAGTTCAGGTGATAAAGTACCATATTTTTCTATTTAGCCTATAAGGGGGGGGGGGGGGGCACGGCGGTAGATGAGGCCGGGTGTACTCATCTCGTTTTGATCTTCCTCTTGCACCTCCGACATAGCAGTATAGTTATTTAGTTATGATGTACTCTGGTGCTACGGCGGAGGGTGGGTAATACTCACTCTGGTATAACATTACCTTGCCCAGATATCGAAAGCTATTCACGTAACGTTGTCCTGAACACGACAAACAACTACAACCTGTCACTCTGTTGGTAATGTTATAAACAAATTACTCCGCTACAGACAAACAGCAACAGCAGAGGACCAAGTATTAAGACTCCTCTGATTCACAGACACGACAACTCGATAAAGCTGCAACTCCCTCGTGTCAACTGCTTATACTTTACTGTTATACGAACATGTAGTTCCAATATACAATATTCCAGCAGTACTGGAGCGGTCCCGTCTGTTGACACGAAATGATTACCAGTTTATCCAGTTCACACGTTTAATCGACTATTTCAAAATATGTTACATCATTGACTTTATACAATATATCAATTTTATGGTTGCACTGTTAGCAAAATTAATAAGGCTATTACGTAAAATGTGTTCAGTGAAGCAGTTTAGTCATAGTATACTTGCAAATTAGTCTGCAATTTCAATTTTGAATAATGTTACAAATGAATTTAAGTGGAAGTTCATAACCATAGATTTAAACAATTCTAAAAGCTAAATTAAATAATTAACGGTTGTGTTTGGCGGATTGTTGAATACCGAGACATGAGAGCTGTCAGCTATGTTAGCCTACTCGACATGCACACCTATAAACCAGTGTGATGCTGAAGTGAAATGTAATGGTGTATGACTGGAATGACATATGCCTATATATTTTTATACTCGTAGCATACAGTTATTTGATACCGTAATTAGTGGTTAATTATCTCTAACGCAAAAAATTTTCCCCGTGATATTTTTTATATTTAGCGTTTTCTTAGGTTGTTTCATAGATTGACAAAATATGTGTCCACAACTAATTAAACTGATTATCTGACACAATGAAGGACACGAGAATCTGAAATGTCTAGCAGCAAATTTAAAATTTATTAACCAAGGACGGTGGTGTTTAAGTTGACAAATAATGAACATAAATATGTGCGACCATACAGATACAGAGGAAGATAAAAAAATAGAAATAAAATAATCACTGGTACTTGAGGATGACACTTGTTAGTATAGGAAACAGCGAAGAAATAACGGGAGAAAAAAAGATGGATCAAAAGGAACAGTTATTTACATTGATATAATCGACTTTAATCTAACCAGTATACTAACGAGACCCAAAAGGCAAAAATAGGTTAAGTCCGGCTGTCGACAATGTTTCAGTGTTGTAAATTCAGGTGACAAGTGTACAATATGTGAGGGCAATATATAAAACATTCTGATTAATGTTTATGTTCCGTTGGTAAATAACAGCTGTCGTTGAAGTTATGTATGATACAAATATCACACAGTTGGGAGGAATGCGAAACATCGATAATTTCTATTTTGTTCTAAAAAATTTAAATTGGTCTGCATAGACAATAATGTATTTAATCATATTACAAACTATAAATGATTAGAATCATCGTTAACCTACCCCAATGTAAATACATTTAGGCATCGTTTTGTTAGGTTTCCATACAATCAACAACTTAATGAAACAAAAGCATAATTTAAGTAATTTAATTTAAGTTGTCGTGATACAAATAAGTTATCTCTTTTTGGCTAAAAATCCAGCTTCGTTTATATATATATATATATATATATATATATATATATATATATATATATATATATATATGCAATATATATATTATATATATATATGCTGATAACCACAAGGAGAAAAAAGAAAACACGAAGTTCCCAAGCGCTTTCCTGTAATTCGCATCTTCAGGGGTGAGTACAGACTAAGAAGAAGTACACAACATGTTATATATATATAAATATATATATATATATATATATATATATATTATATATATATATATTTATATATACAGAGGAGGGTGAGAACAAGTCCACAGTGGTCCGGTATAGGTAATGACCCTACTAATCTTCACAAAAGCACCTCAGCGGTAGGTAGTCAGGTCAGAGGGAAAGCTGCCCCAACCTTCTCACCTGGTTACAAATCTTCTTAATTACGAAATTATCCAATTGTACACACCATTGCTTAAATTCATGTTGACGGATTCGGTATGTTTAATGAGACTAGCTTATATAATGTTCTCATTATAATATATATATATATATATATATATATATATATATATATATATATATATATATATATATATATATATTATATTATATATATATATATATACATATATATATATATATATATATATATATTATATATATATATATATATATATATATATATATATATATATATATGTATATATATATATATATGTAACCGGTCGGAATTGATGGAATTTATTCCTCACTTGACTAGGGGCTTTATTAATTATTATTAGATGGTAATTGCAGTGGAAGCGCCCCTTGGAGAAAAACTCGAACCAGCACAAGATCACTTAAATTTACTAACAAAATTGAATTCTCCGTGACCCGTGGAAGGATAGTATCTGTGAGTGGGGCAAATGAGACGCACTTAAATTTAGACACTTCTATTCCCTCCAACACTACAGACACAATCAAATAATGGTACACCAACATATGTGCACCTCTTAACCTGAACTTAAAACACTACTCTGGGGAATAAAAGTTATACATGATATTGAAATTATTAGAAACTCAGACAATGCCTCATTAGACAACAATAAATTCAAATTATTAAGAAGTGTTGCTTGCACACATGAAACAGGCCGTAAGGGTTTTCAACAAAATAATATCAATCACTGAGAAAATGGTATAAAAGAATTAAGAAATTATTAACTCCACCTTGAATAGGCCTTAAGGGCACTCAATAAAATTATGTTACACCAACAGATGCAGGACTTAAGGGTTTTCAACAACTAATATCAATCACTGAGAAAATGGTATAAAAAAATAAGAAATCATTAATTCCACCATAAATAGGCCTTAATGGCTTTCAACAAAATTATGTTACACCAACAGATGCCCACCTCCTAACCTAACTTAAAACACTACTCTGGGAACAAAGGTTATACCTGAGATTGAAATTATAAAGAAATATTTAATGCATTAAAGGAACTAAATCACAGTATCACTTACAACAAAAAAGAGGAACCTTATCTGAAAAAACAGTTCCCTCCCTCTGGCACCAGTTAGTGACACAAACATATAAATACAATACTACCAAAATTATTTAAGAGATATTAATTACACACAGCAAGACAATATCAGTAACTGAAAAAAATATTATCACTAGATTAAGAAGTTACTGAGTCCACCAATACCGGTAAACACATGCTCCCTAACCTAACACATAGATTCCACTTGCACTCCTTAGTTTATTAAGGCACAACCAACAGGCACCCGTAATTAAGGCACAAACAAGCCTTTCTCCACCTTGGAAAATGTACCTCTAAGTTCCACTAGACTCTTGGCCTCAGTGTGTGATCATTCATTCACTCGGCTGGTCTCATTTTACACTCAGTACATCCATGAATAGAAGGGAGTGAGCAACTATGACCTTGTACAGTTGAGAGAAGCTTTAGCTTCCCGTTAGTAAAGATTTTCACTAAACTGTTTGAAGATATGTGATATTGTGAGCCGAGGTAGAGGAGGCTGATGACCCCAAACGATCGTCACGTTGTTAGTTGGGCACCCAGACAGCTGGTTTCACTTAGACTCTCACCATACTCAACAGTGTGGCTCAAACTCAGGTCAGTGGTCGTTCATACAGCTCGAGTGTGGGGACACTTCATACCACCAGCTTCACCACTGGCCTCACCTCTCGCCTGATACTTGCTCGTGTGGGGTCTACAGAATCCCTGCAAAAACCCTCTGTTAGCTATTGTACTCACTCATTGTTTGTTTCTACCGCCCTATCTAAGCTCCGAGAGATTGAATAAAACTTACTTGTTAATACTGATGTTGAATAAATGAAGGAAACCACTTCACAAGATCATCTCTCACGACTCCCTAACCCACGCTCTTTAAAGCGCTCGCTTTTCAGGAGTGACGTATTTACCAGACGATTAACAGCTTAATTAGGAAGAACGCAACATTTTCAGACTGGGAAACGATCTATAATTATTTTTAATTTAATAACTGATATTTCATTTCATAATTCGCCTCCAGATTAAGTCGCCAGAGTATACTTAATATTATATGGGTGCAGTTAGCGACTCTCTAACTTCTGTTGATAAGGGCTGTCCCTCCTCAGACGACCTTGAAACTCAGTATCGCCAATGGCGCGGCATTTGAAATTACACTGAAATTTCTGAATATTACAATCGATCCCCCTAAAAATGACAGCACTGTCCTCATGTGCTGAGAAAAGTATGCAACGACCCCCCCAGAAAAGACTTGTTCTAATAACTGCCTCACACTTGCAACATGCTAAACGCAGCATTTCCGTCTACTCTTCTCTCTTTCTCTCTCCCCGCTAACACTCGACCCCCTAAAAGAAAACAGCACTGTCCTCATGTGCTGAGAAAAGTATGCAACGACCCCTCGAAAAAGACTTGTTCCAAATATTGCACCTCACACCTGCAACATGCTAAACGCAGCATTTCCTTCTTCTCTTCTCTCCCGCTAACACTCGACCCCCCTAAAAAGAAAACAGCACTGCCCTCATGTGCTGAGAGAACAACTTAGAAACCACCTTCACATCTGCACCATTCCAACTCGCAGCCAACAACTCCATTCCTTGCCTAGCCCAAATTAAAACCAACCAGAACATACACGCTCCCCTTTGCCTGGCCCTTAAGCTAGAGAGCCAATGTCAAAAATAACACCAAATCCAAATCCTGCATTCTCTCCTTTGCCTGGCCCTTGAACTACGAGGAACCAGTGTCAAAACACTACTCAGTCCAAACGAACGCTCTCACGTCTTCAACGATCGACGTCTCCGAACCTCATGCGGGCAGACCAGCCCTCTCACAATGTACCAGTCCATATTAGTGAGGCCCTGGCCATTACAACCGTACACTCAATCGCGCTTATGACAGCAACTCAATCCCGCTCATGACAACAACCACTAATCAACGCACATTTCTGACTTAACCATCTCTCCAATCCCCTCTGCCCTACTCACGACTCCTCCAACACACCCTCGACAACCTTGAAACTCAGTATCGCCAATGGCGCGGCTTTTGAAATTACACTGAAATTTCTGAATATTATATATATATATATATATATATATATATATATATATATATATATATATATATATATATATATATATATTTCATGTAGATCCACAATGAAAACGTGGATAAGATAAATCTTGCCTCTGAAGATGTCTTGAATAAAGACGAAAGCTAAGGTGCTCAGTTCTTTCCCTTTTCCCGTGTGATTTTATCAAGATATATATATCTATCTATATATATATATATATATATATATATATATATATATATATATATATATATGTATATATATATATATATATATATATATATATATATATATGTATATATATATATATATATAAACCCCTTATTTAGAGTAAAAAATAGTACAAAAGCCATCATTTGTTTTCAATTTTCAGACTTTAAGTCCATTATAATAATTTTTGGTAAGGTTTGGTTAGGTTAGGGAATTTTGTCCTACTTTGCACTTTATTTGGGGTTTTGTCCTGGGAAGTTTTGTCCCACACTCAAATGCACGACACCGCGTCTTGGGCCACCAGGAATACAACGCCGCAGGGCAGATCATAAACACATCATTGAACCACGGCAACGCAATACACCTTGGGCCGGAATTCCCCACATACATCAAAGCAGGTCGCATCGGACATCAAGACATAGTACTAACAAACCAGCATCACCATCTTAACCCGCTTATGGAAACCGGCCCAATAACCACCAGTGACCATCTTCCTATCGTAGCCACACTCTCCACGTCGCCAATACAGATCCCTGCCAGGATGAGATACAGCTACAGCCGGTCCAACTGGGAGGAATTCAAAAAGGAGTTAAACAATCACCAAATCACCCAACTACACAACAAGCACACTTCCCAAATAGACAACACACTAGAGATATGGTAAGAAAACGTGATCCAAGCAATGGAACACCGCATTCCCAAGACCACTCACCGTACATTACCACACCCTCAATACTCACATCAATCAAGAATCCCACAGACACAAGTCAGTAATTTATTAAAATTAATCATAGAACAAGGATGGACGCCAGAATACAGATGGCAATATAACACCATACATGAACAACTAATAAACATGTCCAAAGAAGCATATATGAATAACTGGGAGAAACTAATTACAGACACCGAAGCAAATTACCATAACCCGAAACAATTCTGGCGGAAAATTAAACACCTAATGGGAATCTCCAGCAACGAATCAAACTACACGCTAAACAGAAACCAAATCAAATTAACCGAACCTAAAGAACAAGAACCTGAATTCAGGAAATACTGGAGCAAAATATTTCAAATAAGTCACGAAGAAAACCTGAACTCTGTATGAACACCAAGCGACAAGCAACCAATCACATGACACACACAACCCACATCTGGCAACCAAGTCCCAATATAGACATGAACACTTTCGACGACCTATCCCCAATGATCAAATCAATCACCAAAGACGAAATACACAGAACAATCAACAGTCTCAAGAAAAAGGCCCCGGGCATCAGTAAAATACACATACTCATACTCCAGTATCTACCAATCAACATGATACTCCAACTCAGAAACATTTTTAATGCATCATTCGCCTCTGGTTACTTCCCAAGGAAATAGAAAACAGCAAGCACTAGGCTGGCTGGTGAGGTCGTTGATTATATGTTCAAGTCCGCGTGTTATATGGACTAAAAATGAAGGATATATATATATATATATATATATATATATATATATATATATATATATATATATATATATATATATATATATATACTGTATATATAAGCTCGAACATATTCACTTCATCAAATTGCAAACTTACGTACACATTTCCAGCTGGGTGAACTGGGAGTGCCCGGGAATCGAACCACCGAGCCCTGGACCACACCTTCTTATAAATATAACACAAAGTCAACCACCGGAATATGCTGTACAACCTGTCGCCAAATTTATATCGTATTCTGTTAAATTATGTAGATACCAATGTAAAACCTTGAAATTAGCTTTTCAATCGAAGTTTTAAATTATTCCACAGGGAGACAATAAGAAGAAAACAACACACACTCACACACGCTTTGGCTTGAAGTACTGAATGTAATTATTCCACAATATGAAATTACTGTTTATAACATCTATTAAGAATTGCATATTTATATGAGTTTAGTAATCTGACAGTGGATATTTAATTGATAATTTTCCCGCAAATGAAAATTAAACGACATGCAAGAAATTATCAATCAATTTATAGTATATGATAACAACATTTACATAAATAGGCGATTCTCGACCGATAATATTAAGCAGTTAAGGGTACATTAAACATGATGTCAACGAAAGTATCATACGTAAAGCAAGTGTGAAAGTACAGAATACAGAATATTATTATTTTGTGGATATCATGTTATGTAAAATACAGTAATGCTGCCCGCTGGTGCGTCGGGAATTAAAAGAAATATGAGACAGGGTCCCACGCAAGATGTTTCAGGTCATTCCCTTTTACATAAATTATAATACACTGTCGACTGTTGTTAGTTTATCAGAAATATTAATGAAAAATATAAAAGGAAAGACGAGTGGGGAATATAACATAATTTTTTTTTATGACTATCAATCGAAAGAATACACAAGGGCAGTTTCACTAATCAGTGCACAGTTGGATTGCCAGCCTTGCAGGCAGTTTTGTTGTTTACCATGTCGTAAATAAGAATATGAGGAACTCATTGAACACACACACACACACACACACACATATATATATATATATATATATATATATATATATATATATATATAATATATATATATATATATATATATATATATATATATATACACATATGATGATAACCAGAAGGAAACAAGAAAACACGAAGTGTTGCCTTGAGATCGGAACATTGTGGACCCCTGCTGTCCCCTCGGGACTGATCTCACTCTCCTCTACTGTATATATTAGCCTTATCAAGTATTTCTCCTTAGTCTGTACTCATCCCTGAAGATGTGAATTACACGAAAGCGCTCGAGAACTTCGTGTTTTCTTGTTTCCTTGTGGTAAGAATCCTTGGAAAGAATTCAGACGAGAATGACAAGACAAATCCCGGGCATTAGGAACCTTGAGTACAGAGACAGGTTAAAGCTTCATAATTTGCACTCCCTCGAGACCCGTAGAGTGAGGGGCGATATGATAAAGGTGTTTTAATGGAAGTCAGGGCTGAACAAAGGGGACATTACAAAGGTACTCAAACTATCCAACCAGAAGCGAACTCGTAACAATGGTTTTAAATTAGACAAATTTAGATTTGGGCGCGAAATAGGTAAACGTTGGTTTAGAAATAGAGTAGTGGATGAGTGGAACAAGTTACCAAATATCATCATTAACTCAAATACGCTGGATAGCTTCAAACATATGTTGGATGGATATATGAGCAATAGGGGTTGGGTGTAAATGGGACTGCCCAGTATGGGCCAATAGGCCCACTGCAGTTTCCTCCATTCTTATGTTCTTATGATATCAGCATATACTTGGATCACGCGCACCTACAGTGATTTACTTGCATATATATATATATATATATATATATATATATATATATATATATATATATATATATATATATATATATATATATATAACCGGTCGGAATTTACTGGACTTTAATTTCTCACTTGACTTGGGGTTTATTTAAAATTAATAGATGGTAATGGCAGTGGAAGCGCCCCTTTGAGAAAAATCCCGAACCAGCACAAGAACACTTAAATCTACTAACAAATAAATTGTCCGTGACCCGTGGAAGGATAGCGTCTGTGACTGGGATGAATGAGACACACTGTTAAATTTAGACACTTATATTCCCTCCAACACTACAAACACAATCAAATAATGGTACACCAATATGCGCACCTCTTAACTTGAACTTAAACACTACTCTGGGGAATAAAAGTTATACAGGATCTAGAAATTATTAGAAACTCAGGCAACAATAAATGTGGAGTATTAAGAAATGTTGCTTGCACAATGAACAGGCCTTAAAGGCACTCAACAAAATTATATCAGTCACTGAGGAAATGGTAATAAAATGAGAAATTAAATACTCTACAATGAATAGGCCTTAAGGGCACTCAACGAAATTATATCAGTCACTGAGGAAATGGTAATAAAAATAAGAAATTAAATACTCTACAAAATTATAGCACCCCAATAGATGCACACTTCCTAACCTAACCTAATCACAACTCTGGGGAACAAGGTCAGACCTGAGATCAGAATTATGAAGAACAATCAGAGGCATTAAAAGAATCAAATCACAGTATCACTCTGGTTCCACTTGATGGCACAAACATTCAACACAATATTATCAAAATTATCTAGAAACTATTAACCTACACCGGGTAATAAGGGAGGGAAAATGTTCCTCCAGGTATCTCCTAGAGACCTAGACTCAAGGTCTCAGTGTGTGACCACTAGTCTCCTCAGATAGCCAATGGCGGGGCATTCGAAATCACTCTGAAATTTCTGAATATTATATATATATATATATATATATATATATATATATATATATATATATATAAATATATATATATATATATATATATATATATATATATATATATATATATATATGAATAATGACTGAGTGTTACAAAACACTAAGTGACTGAAAGGCTATTGATGATATACTGTATATGTGTGAAGAGAGAGAAAGCACAAGGAAACAAATAATAGCTTGGAGAGTGATGTGTGTGTGTGAGCACACAGGGTGGTGTAATGCGGCTAGTGTGTTAGCAATATAAATAATAACAAGTGATCGTGGGCCCTTCATGCCCAGTGGCGAGTCCGGTGGTACAGTTTACCTCGGCATGAAAGTCCAAACGCTCATGCCTGGCTAGCGCGCAACCGATGTCTGGCTGACAGCGTAGGCGACATCGTTTTCCAGATGGTCGTGGTTGTTATAATCATGGTCGTGGTTGTTATAATCATAGTCGTGGTTATTATTATAATAGTCATGGTTGTTATAATCATGGACGTGGTAGTTATAATCATGGTCGTGGTTGTTATAATCATGGTCGTGGTTGTTATTATCAAGTCATGGTTGTTATAATCATGGACGTGGTTGTTATAATCATGGTCGTGGTTGTTATAATCATGGTCGTGGTTGCTATAATCATGGTTGTGGTTGTTATAATCATGGTCGTGGTTGTTATAATCATGGTCGTGGTTGTTATTATCATAGTCATGGTTGTTATAATCATGGACGTGGTAGTTATAATCATGGTCGTGGTTGTTATAATCATGGTCGTGGTTGTTATAATCATGGTCGTGGTTGTTATTATCATACTCATGGTTGTTATAATCATGGACGTGGTAGTTATAATCATGGTCGTGGTTGTTATAATCATGATCGTGGTTGATATAATCATGGCCGTGGTTGTCAAAATCATGGTCGTGGTTGTTATAATCATGGTCGTGGTTGTTATAATCAAGGTCGTGATTGTAATAATCATGGTCGTGATTATTATAATCATGGTTGTGGTTGTTATAATCATGGTCGTGGTTGTTATAATCATGGTCGTGGTTGTTATAATCACGGTTGTGGTTGTTATAATCATGGTCGTGGTTGTTATAATCATGGTCGTGGTTGTTATTATCATAGTCATGGTTGTTATAATCATGGACGTGGTAGTTATAATCATCGTCGTGGTTGTTATAATCATGGTCGTGGTTGTTATAATCATGGTCGTGGTTGTTATTATCATACTCATGGTTGTTATAATCATGGACGTGGTAGTTATAATCATGGTCGTGGTTGTTATAATCATGGCCGTGGTTGTTATAATCATGGCCGTGGTTGTCAAAATCATGGTCGTGGTTGTTATAATCATGGTCGTGGTTGTTATAATCAAGGTCGTGATTGTAATAATCATGGTCGTGATTATTATAATCATGGTTGTGGTTGTTATAATCATGGTCGTGGTTGTTATAATCATGGTCGTGGTTGTTATAATCATGGACGTGGTTGTTATTATCATAGTCATGGTTGTTATAATCATGGACGTGGTAGTTATAATCATGGTCGTGGTTGTTATAATCAGGTCGTGGTTGTTATAATCATGGTCGTGGTTGTTATAATCATGGTCGTGGTTGTTATAATCATTGTCGTGGTTTTTATTATCAAAGTCATGGTTGTTATAATCATGGACGTGGTTGTTATAATCATGGTTGTGGTTGTTATAATCATGGTCGTGGTTGTTATAATCATGGTCGTGGTTGTTATAATCATAGTCGTGTTTGTTATTATTATAGTCATGGAGTGTTAAAATCATGGTCGTGGTTGTTATAATCATGGTCGTCGTTGTTATAATCATGGTCGTGGTTGTTATAATCATGGTCGTGGTTGTTATTATCAGAGTCATGGTTGTTATAATCATGGTCGTGGTTGTTATAATCATGGGCGTGGTTGTTATAATCATGGTCGTGGTTGTTATAATCAAGGTCGTGATTGTTATAATCATGGTCGTGGTTGTTATAATCATGGTTGTGGTTGTTATAATCATGGTCGTGGTTGTTATAATCATGGTCGTGGTTGTTATTATCATAGTAATGGTTGCTATAATCATGGACGTGGGAGTTATAATCATGGTCGTGGTTGTTATTATTATAGTCATGGAGTGTTAAAATCATGGACGTGGTTGTTATAATCATGGTCGTCGTTGTTATAATCATCGTCGTCGTTGTTATAATCATGGTCGTGGTTGTTATTATATAGTCATGGTTGTTATAATCATGGTCGTGGTTGTTATAATCATGGTTGTGGTTGTTATAATCATGGTCGTGGTTGTTATAATCAAGTTGGTGATTGTTATAATCATGGTCGTGGTTGTTATAATCATGGTTGTGGTTGTTATAATCAAGGTCGTGGTTGTTATAATCATGGTCGTGGTTGTTATAATAATGGTCGTGGCTGTTATTATCATAGTCATGGTTGTTATAATCATGGACGTGGTAGTTATAATCATGGTCGTGGTTGTTATAATCATGGTCGTGGTTGTTATAATCATGGTCGTGGTTTTTATTATCAAAGTCATGGTTGTTATAATCATGGACGTGGTTGTTATAATCATGGTTGTGGTTGTTATAATCACGGTAGTGGTTGCTATAATCATGGTCGTGGTTGTTATAATCATCGTCGTGTTTGTTATTATTATAGTCATGGATGTTAAAATCATTGACGTGGTTGTTATAATCATGGTCGTCGTTGTTATAATCATGGTCGTGGTTGTTATAATCATGGTCGTGGTTGTTATTATCATAGTCATGGTTGTTATAATCATGGACGTGGTTGTTATAATTATGGTCGTGGTTGTTATAATCATGGTCGTGGTTGTTATAATCATGGTCGTGGTTGTTATAATCATGGTCGAGGTTGTTAAAATCATGGTCCTGGTTGTTATAATCATGGTCGTGGTTGTTATAATCATGGTCGTTGTTAATATATTCATGGTCGTGGTTGTTATTTTCATGGTCGTGGTTATGATCATGGTCGTGGTTGTAATGATCATAGTTGTAGGTGATATAATCATGGTCGTGGGTGATATAATCATAGTCGTGGTTGTTATAATCATGGACGTGGTTGTTATAATCATGGTCGTGGTTGTTATAATCATGGTCGTGGTTGTTATAATCATGGTTGTTTGTTGTTAATCATGGTCTTGGTAGTTATTATCATGGCCGTGGTTGTCATAATCATGGTCGTGGTTGTTATTATCATAGTCATGGTTGTTATAATCATGGCTGTGGTTGTTATAATCATGGTCGAGGTTGTTAAAATCATGGTCCTGGTTGTTATAATCATGGTCGTGGTTGTTATTATCAGAGTCATGGTTGTTATAATCATGGTCGTGGTTGTTATAATCATGGACGAGGTTGTTATAATCATGGTTGTGATTGTTATAATCACGGTCGTGGTTGGTATAATCATGGTCGTGGTTGTTATAATCATGGTCGTGGTTGTTATAATCATGGTCGTGTTTGTTATTATTATAGTCATGGATGTTAAAATCATGGACGTGGTTGTTATAATCATGGTCGTCGTTGTTATAATCATGGTCGTGGTTGTTATAATCATGGTCGTGGTTTTTAATATCAAAGTCATGGTTGTTATAATCATGGACGTGGTTGTTATAATCATGGTTGTGGTTGTTATAATCACGGTCGTGGTTGTTATAATCATGGTCGTGGTTGTTATAATCATGGTCGTGGTTGTTATTATTATAGTCATGGATGTTAAAATCATGGACGTGGTTGTTATAATCATGGTCGTCGTTGTTATAATCATGGTCGTGGTTGTTATAATCATGGTCGTGGTTGTTATTATCATAGTCATGGTTGCTATAATCATGGTCGTGGTTGTTATAATCATGGGCGTGGATGTCATAATCATGGTCGTGGTTGTTATAATCAAGGTCGTGATTGTTATAATCATGGTCGTGGTTATTATAATCATGGTTGTGGTTGTTATAATCATGGACGTGGTACTTATAATCATGGTCGTGGTTGTTATAATCATGGTCGTGGTTGTTATAATCATGGTCGTGGTTTTTATTATCAAAGTCATGGTTGTTATAATCATGGACGAGGTTGTTATAATCATGGTTGTGATTGTTATAATCACGGTCGTGGTTGGTATAATCATGGTCGTGGTTGTTATAATCATGGTCTTGGTTGTTATAATCATGGTCGTGTTTGTTATTATTATAGTCATGGATGTTAAAATCATGGACGTGGTTGTTATAATCATGGTCGTGGTTGTTATTATCATAGTCATGGTTGTTATAATCATGGACGTGGTTGTTATAATTATGGTCGTGGTTGTTATAATCATGGTCGTGGTTGTTATTATCATAGTCATGGTTGTTATAATCATGGACGTGGTTGTTATAATTATGGTCGTGGTTGTTATAATCATGGTCGTGGTTGTTATAATCATGGTCGTGGTTCTTATAATCATGGTCGAGGTTATTAAAATCATGGTCCTGGTTGTTATAATCATGGTCGTGGTTGTTATAATCATGGTCGTTGTTATTATATTAATGGTCCTGGTTGTTATTTTCATGGTCGTGGTTATGATCATGGTCGTGGTTGTAATGATCATAGTTGTAGGTGATATAATCATGGTCGTGGGTGATATAATCATAGTCGTGGTTGTTAAAATCATGGTCGTGGGTGATATAATCATAGTCGTGGTTATTATAATAATGGTCGTGGTTGTTATAATCATGGTCGTGGTTGTTATTATCATAGTCATGGTTGTTATAATCATGGACGTGGTTGTTATAATCATGGTCGTGGTTGTTATAATCATGGTTTTGGTTGTTATAATCATGGTTGTTTGTTGTTAATCATGGTCGTGGTAGTTATTATCATGGTCGTGGTTGTTATAATCATGGTCGTGATCGTTATTATCATAGTCATGGTTGTTATAATCATGGTCGTGGTTGCTATAATCATGGTCGTGGTTGTTATAATCATGGTCGTGGTTGCTATTATCATAGTCATGGATGTTAAAATCATGGACGTGGTTGTTATAATCTTGGTCGTCGTTGTTATAATCATGGTCGTGGTTGTTATAATCATGGTCGTGGTTGTTATTATCATAGTCATGGTTGTTATAATCATGGACGTGGTTGTTATAATTATGGTCGTGGTTGTTATAATCATGGTCGTGGTTGTTATAATCATGGTCGTGGTTCTTATAATCATGGTCGAGGTTATTAAAATCATGGTCCTGGTTGTTATAATCATGGTCGTGGTTGTTATAATCATGGTCGTTGTTATTATATTAATGGTCCTGGTTGTTATTTTCATGGTCGTGGTTATGATCATGGTCGTGGTTGTAATGATCATAGTTGTAGGTGATATAATCATGGTCGTGGGTGATATAATCATAGTCGTGGTTGTTAAAATCATGGTCGTGGGTGATATAATCATAGTCGTGGTTATTATAATAATGGTCGTGGTTGTTATAATCATGGTCGTGGTTGTTATTATCATAGTCATGGTTGTTATAATCATGGACGTGGTTGTTATAATCATGGTCGTGGTTGTTATAATCATGGTTGTGGTTGTTATAATCATGGTTGTTTGTTGTTAATCATGGTCGTGGTAGTTATTATCATGGTCGTGGTTGTTATAATCATGGTCGTGATCGTTATTATCATAGTCATGGTTGTTATAATCATGGTCGTGGTTGTTATAATCATGGTCGTGGTTGTTATAATCATGGTCGTGGTTGTTATTATCATAGTCATGGTTGTTATAATCATGGTCGTGGTTGTTATAATCATGGTTGTGTTTGTTATAATCATGGTCGTGGTTGTTATAATCATGGTCGTGGTTGTTATAATCATGGTCGTGGTTGTTATAATCATGGCCGTGGTTGTGATAATCATGGTCATGATTGTTATAATCATGGACGTGGTTGTTATAATCATGGTCGTCGTTGTTATAATCATGGTCGTGGTTGTTATAATGATGGTCGTGGTTGTTATTATCATAGTCATGGTTGTTATAATCATGGACGTGGTTGTTATAATTATGGTCGTGGTTGTTATAATCATGGTCGTGGTTGTTATAAGCATGGTCGTGGTTGTTATAATCATAGTCGAGGTTGTTAAAATCATGGTCCTGGTTATAATCATGGTCGTTGTTATTATATTCATGCTCGTGGTTGTTATTTTCATGGTCGTGGTTATGATCATGGTCGTGGTTGTAATGATCATAGTTGTAGGTGATATAATCATGATCGTGGGTGATATAATCATAGTCGTGGTTGTTATAATCATGGTCGTGGTTGTTATAATCATGGTCGTGGTTGTTATAATCATGGTCGTGGTTGTTATAATCATTGTCGTGGTTGTTATTATCATAGTCATGGTTGTTATAATCATGGACGTGGTAGCTATAATCATGGTCGTGGTTGTTATAATCAGGTCGTGGTTGTTATAATCATTGTCGTGGTTTTTATTATCAAAGTCATGGTTGTTATAATCATGGACGTGGTTGTTATAATCATGGTTGTGGTTGTTATAATCATGGTCGTGGTTGTTATAATCATGGTCGTGGTTGTTATAATCATGGTCGTGTTTGTTATTATTATAGTCATGGAGTGTTAAAATCATGGTCGTGGTTGTTATAATCATGGTCGTCGTTGTTATAATCATGGTCGTGGTTGTTATAATCATGGTCGTGGTTGTTATTATCAGAGTCATGGTTGTTATAATCATGGTCGTGGTTGTTATAATCATGGGCGTGGTTGTTATAATCATGGTCGTGGTTGTTATAATCAAGGTCGTGATTGTTATAATCATGGTCGTGGTTGTTATAATCATGGTTGTGGTTGCTATAATCATGGTCGTGGTTGTTATAATCATGGTCGTGGTTGTTATTATCATAGTAATGGTTGCTATAATCATGGACGTGGGAGTTATAATCATGGTCGTGGTTGTTATTATTATAGTCATGGAGTGTTAAAATCATGGACGTGGTTGTTATAATCATGGTCGTCGTTGTTATAATCATCGTCGTCGTTGTTATAATCATGGTCGTGGTTGTTATTATATAGTAATGGTTGTTATAATCATGGTCGTGGTTGTCATAATCATGGTTGTGGTTGTTATAATCATGGTCGTGGTTGTTATAATCAAGTTGGTGATTGTTATAATCATGGTCGTGGTTGTTATAATAATGGTCGTGGCTGTTATTATCATAGTCATGGTTGTTATAATCATGGACGTGGTAGTTATAATCATGGTCGTGGTTGTTATAATCATGGTCGTGGTTGTTATAATCATGGTCGTGGTTTTTATTATCAAAGTCATGGTTGTTATAATCATGGACGTGGATGTTATAATCATGGTTGTGGTTGTTATAATCACGGTAGTGGTTGCTATAATCATGGTCGTGGTTGTTATAATCATCGTCGTGTTTGTTATTATTATAGTCATGGATGTTAAAATCATTGACGTGGTTGTTATAATCATGGTCGTCGTTGTTATAATCATGGTCGTGGTTGTTATAATCATGGTCGTGGTTGTTATTATCATAGTCATGGTTGTTATAATCATGGACGTGGTTGTTATAATTATGGTCGTGGTTGTTATAATCATGGTCGTGGTTGTTATAATCATGGTCGTGGTTGTTATAATCATGGTCGAGGTTGTTAAAATCATGGTCCTGGTTGTTATAATCATGGTCGTGGTTGTTATAATCATGGTCGTTGTTATTATATTCATGGTCGTGGTTGTTATTTTCATGGTCGTGGTTATGATCATGGTCGTGGTTGTAATGATCATAGTTGTAGGTGATATAATCATGGTCGTGGGTGATATAATCATAGTCGTGGTTGTTATAATCATGGACGTGGTTGTTATAATCATGGTCGTGGTTGTTATAATCATGGTCGTGGTTGTTATAATCATGGTTGTTTGTTGTTAATCATGGTCTTGGTAGTTATTATCATGGCCGTGGTTGTCATAATCATGGTCGTGGTTGTTATTATCATAGTCATGGTTGTTATAATCATGGCTGTGGTTGTTATAATCATGGTCGAGGTTGTTAAAATCATGGTCCTGGTTGTTATAATCATGGTCGTGGTTGTTATTATCAGAGTCATGGTTGTTATAATCATGGTCGTGGTTGTTATAATCATGGACGAGGTTGTTATAATCATGGTTGTGATTGTTATAATCACGGTCGTGGTTGGTATAATCATGGTCGTGGTTGTTATAATCATGGTCGTGGTTGTTATAATCATGGTCGTGTTTGTTATTATTATAGTCATGGATGTTAAAATCATGGACGTGGTTATTATAATCATGGTCGTCGTTGTTATAATCATGGTCGTGGTTGTTATAATCATGGTCGTGGTTTTTAATATCAAAGTCATGGTTGTTATAATCATGGACGTGGTTGTTATAATCATGGTTGTGGTTGTTATAATCACGGTCGTGGTTGTTATAATCATGGTCGTGGTTGTTATAATCATGGTCGTGTTTGTTATTATTATAGTCATGGATGTTAAAATCATGGACGTGGTTGTTATAATCATGGTCGTCGTTGTTATAATCATGGTCGTGGTTGTTATAATCATGGTCGTGGTTGTTATTATCATAGTCATGGTTGTTATAATCATGGTCGTGGTTGTTATAATCATGGGCGTGGATGTCATAATCATGGTCGTGGTTGTTATAATCAAGGTCGTGATTGTTATAATCATGGTCGTGGTTATTATAATCATGGTTGTGGTTGTTATAATCATGGACGTGGTACTTATAATCATGGTCGTGGTTGTTATAATCATGGTCGTGGTTGTTATAATCATGGTCGTGGTTTTTATTATCAAAGTCATGGTTGTTATAATCATGGACGAGGTTGTTATAATCATGGTTGTGATTGTTATAATCACGGTCGTGGTTGGTATAATCATGGTCGTGGTTGTTATAATCATGGTCTTGGTTGTTATAATCATGGTCGTGTTTGTTATTATTATAGTCATGGATGTTAAAATCATGGACGTGGTTGTTATAATCTTGGTCGTCGTTGTTATAATCATGGTCGTGGTTGTTATAATCATGGTCGTGGTTGTTATTATCATAGTCATGGTTGTTATAATCATGGACGTGGTTGTTATAATTATGGTCGTGGTTGTTATAATCATGGTCGTGGTTGTTATAATCATGGTCGTGGTTCTTATAATCATGGTCGAGGTTATTAAAATCATGGTCCTGGTTGTTATAATCATGGTCGTGGTTGTTATAATCATGGTCGTTGTTATTATATTAATGGTCCTGGTTGTTATTTTTATGGTCGTGGTTATGATCATGGTCGTGGTTGTAATGATCATAGTTGTAGGTGATATAATCATGGTCGTGGGTGATATAATCATAGTCGTGGTTGTTAAAATCATGGTCGTGGGTGATATAATCATAGTCGTGGTTATTATAATCATGGTCGTGGTTGTTATAATCATGGTCGTGGTTGTTATTATCATAGTCATGGTTGTTATAATCATGGACGTGGTTGTTATAATCATGGTCGTGGTTGTTATAATCATGGTTGTGGTTGTTATAATCATGGTTGTTTGTTGTTAATCATGGTCGTGGTAGTTATTATCATGGTCGTGGTTGTTATAATCATGGTCGTGATCGTTATTATTATAGTCATGGTTGTTATAATCATGGTCGTGGTTGTTATAATCATGGTCGTGGTTGTTATAATCATGGTCGTGGTTGTTATTATCATAGTCATGGTTGTTATAATCACGGACGTGGTTGTTATAATCATGGTCGTGGTTGTTATAATCATGGTTGTGTTTGTTATAATCATGGTCGTGGTTGTTATAATCATGGTCGTGGTTGTTATAATCATGGTCGTGGTTGTTATAATCATGGCCGTGGTTGTTATAATCATGGTCATGATTGTTATAATCATGGACGTGGTTGTTATAATCATGGTCGTCGTTGTTATAATCATGGTCGTGGTTGTTATAATGATGGTCGTGGTTGTTATTATCATAGTCATGGTTGTTATAATCATGGACGTGGTTGTTATAATTATGGTCGTGGTTGTTATAATCATGGTCGTGGTTGTTATAAGCATGGTCGTGGTTGTTATAATCATAGTCGAGGTTGTTAAAATCATGGTCCTGGTTATAATCATGGTCGTTGTTATTATATTCATGCTCGTGGTTGTTATTTTCATGGTCGTGGTTATGATCATGGTCGTGGTTGTAATGATCATAGTTGTAGGTGATATAATCATGGTCGTGGGTGATATAATCATAGTCGTGGTTGTTATAATCATGGTCGTGGTTGTTATAATCATGGTCGTGGTTGTAATTATCATAGTCATGGTTGTTATAATTATGGACGTGATTGTTATAATCATGGTCGTGGTTGCTATAATCATGGTCGTGGTTGTTATAATCCTGGTTGTTTGTTGTTAATCATTGTCGTGGTAGTTATTATCATGGTCGTGGTTGTTATAATCATGGTCGTGGTTGTTATAATCATGGTCGTGGTTGTTATTATCATAGTCATGGTTGTTATAATCATGGACGTGGTTGTTATAATCATGGTCGTGGTTGTTATAATCATGGTCGTGGTTGTTATAATCATGGTTGTGGTTGTATTAATCATGGTCGTGGTTGATATAATCATGGTCGTGGTTGTTATAATCATGATCGTGGTTGTAATAAACATGGTCGTCGTTGTTATAATCATAGTCATGGTTGTTATAATCATGGACGTGGGAGTTATAATCATGGTCGTGGTTGTTATAATCATGGTCGTGGTTTTTATAATCAAAGTCATGGTTGTTATAATCATGGACGAGGTTGTTATAATCATGGTTGTGATTGTTATAATCACGGTCGTGGTTGGTATAATCATGGTCGTGGTTGTTATAATCATGGTCGTGGTTGTTATAATCATGGTCGTGTTTGTTATTATTATAGTTATGGATGTTAAAATCATGGACGTGGTTGTTATAATCATGGTCGTGGTTGTTATAATCATGGTCGTGGTTGTTATAATCATGGCCGTGGTTGTTATAATCATGGTCGTGGTTGTTATAATCATGGTCGTGGTTGTTATAATCAAGGTCGTGATTGTTATAATCATGGTCGTGATTATTATAATCATGGTTGTGGTTGTTATAATCATGGTCGTGGTTGTTATAATCATGGTCGTGGTTGTTATAATCATTGTCGTGGTTGTTATTATCATAGTCATGGTTGTTATAATCATGGACGTGGTAGCTATAATCATGGTCGTGGTTGTTATAATCAGGTCGTGGTTGTTATAATCATTGTCGTGGTTTTTATTATCAAAGTCATGGTTGTTATAATCATGGACGTGGTAGTTATAATCATGGTCGTGGTTTTCATAATCAGGTCGTGGTTGTTATAATCATTGTCGTGGTTTTTATTATCAAAGTCATGGTTGTTATAATCATGGACGTGGTTGTTATAATCAAGGTCGTGATTGTTATAATCATGGTCGTGGTTGTTATAATCATGGTTGTGGTTGTTATAATCATGGTCGTGGTTGTTATAATCATGGTCGTGGTTGTTATCATCATAGTAATGGTTGTTATAATCATGGACGTGGTAGTTATAATCATGGTCGTGGTTGTTATTATTATAGTCATGGAGTGTTAAAATCATGGTCGTGGTTGTTATAATCATGGTCGTCGTTGTTATAATCATGGTCGTGGTTGTTATAATCATGGTCGTGGTTGTTATTATCATAGTCATGGTTGTTATAATCATGGTCCTGGTTGTTATAATCACGGGTGTGGTTGTTATAATCATGGTCGTGGTTGTTATAATCAAGGTCGTGATTGTTATAATCATGGTCGTGGTTGTTATAATCATGGTTGTGGTTGTTATAATCATGGTCGTGGTTGTTATAATCATGGTCGTGGTTGTTATAAACATGGTCGTGGTTGTTATAATCATGGTCGTGGCTGTTATTATCATAGTCATGGTTGTTATAATAATGGACGTGGTTGTAATAATTATGGTCGTGGTTGTTATAATCATTGTCGTGGTTGTTATTATCATGGTCGTGGTTGTTATAATCATGGTCGAGGTTGTTAAAATCATGGTCCTGGTTGTTATAATCATGGTCATGGTTGTTATAATCATGGTCGTTGTTATTATATTAATGGTCGTGGTTGTTATTTTCATGGTCGTGGTTATGATCATGGTCGTGGTTGTAATGATCATAGTTGTAGGTGATATAATCATGGTCGTGGGTGATATAATCATAGTCGTGGTTGTTATAATCATGGTCGTGGGTGATATAATCATGGTCGTGGTTGTTATAAACATGGTCGTGTTTGTTATTATCATAGTCATGGTTGTTAAAATCATGGACGTGGTAGTTATAATCATGGTCGTGGTTGTTATAATCATGGTCGTGGTTGTTATAATCATGGTCGTGGTTTTTATTATCAAAGTCATGGTTGTTATAATCATGGACGAGGTTGTTATAATCATGGTTGTGATTGTTATAATCACGGTCGTGGTTGGTATAATCATGGTCGTGGTTGTTATAATCATGGTCGTGGTTGTTATAATCATGGTCGGGTTTGTTATTATTATAGTCATGGATGTTAAAATCATGGACGTGGTTGTTATAATCATGGTCGTGGTTGCTATAATCATGGTCGTGGTTGTTATAATCATGGTCGTGGTTGTTATTATCATAGTCATGGTTGTTATAATCATGGACGTGGTTGATATAATTATGGTCGTGGTTGTTATAATCATGGTCGTGGTTGTTATAATCATGGTCGTGGTTGTTATAATCATGGTCGAGGTTGTTAAAATCATGGTCCTGGTTGCTATAATCATGGTCGTGGTTGTTATAATCATGGTCATTGTTATTATATTAATGGTCGTAATTGTTATTTTCATGGTCGTGGTTATTATCATGGTCGTGGTTGTAATGATCATAGTTGTAGGTGATATAATCATGGTCGTGGGTGATATAATCATAGTCGTGGTTGTTATAATCATGGTCGTGGTTGTTATAATCATGGTCGTGGTTGTTATTATCATAGTCATGGTTGTTATAATCATGGACGTGGTTGTTATAATCATGGTCGTGGTTGTTATAATCATGGTCGTGGTTGTTATAATCATGGTTGTTTGTTGTTAATCATGGTCGTGGTAGTTATTATCATGGTCGTGGTTGTTATAATCATGGTCGTGGTCGTTATTATCATAGTCATGGTTGTTATAATCATGGACGTGGTACTTATAATCATGGTCGTGGTTGTTATAATCATGGTCGTGGTTGTTATAATCATGGTCGTGGTTGTTATTATCATAGTCATTGGTTGTTATAATCATGGACATGGTTGTTATAATCATGGTCGTGGTTGTTATAATCATGGTCGTGGTTGTTATAATCATGGTTGTGGTTGTTATAATCATGGTCGTGGTTGCTATAATCATGGTTGTGGTTGCTATAATCATTGTCGTGGTTTTTATTATCAAAGTCATGGTTGTTATAATCATGGACGTGGTTGTTATAATCATGGTCGTGGTTGTTACTATCATAGTCATGGTTGTTAAAATCATGGACGTGGTAGTTATAATCATGGTCGTGGTTGTTATAATCAGGTCGTGGTTGTTATAATCTTCGTGGGAGAAGAGGGGGAGGGATAGAGAGGGGATAGATTAAGCAAGGCTTGTCAGCCGTGGTGCAGGGGGGGGGAGGAGGGGTCAGGGGGGGTGGGGGGGAGAGACGAAGGATAAGGGGGGGGGCAGTGGAGGGGGGAAGAGGGAGGGAGAGAGGGGGAGGGGAGCGGAGGGAGGGGAAGGAGGGATAGAGTCCCCTGTGAAAGAGGGGGGATGGAAAAAAA
>CAUDMG010000545.1:0-199116 GCA_958450375.1 Homarus gammarus | reverse complement strand
GGGTACAGAACCTCTCCCATATTTATGGGGGGTGGATTATGGGGTACAGAAACCTCTCCCATATTTATGTGGGGTGGATTATGGGTACAGAAACCTCTCCCATATTTATGGGGGTGGATTATGGGGTACAGAAACCTCTCCCATATTTATGTGGGTGGATTATGGGGTACAGAAACCTCTCCCATATTTATGGGGGTGGATTAAGGGGTACAGAAACCTCTCCCATATTTATGGGGGTGGATTATGGGGTACAGAAACCTCTCCCATATTTATGGGGGGTGGATTATGGGGTACAGAAACCTCTCCCATATTTATGTCGGGTGGATTATGGGTACAGAAACCTCTCCATATTTATGTGGGGTGGATTATGGGGTACAGAAACCTCTCCCATATTTATGGGGGGTGGATTATGGGTACAGAAACCTCTCCCATATTTATGTGGGGTGGATTATGGGGTACAGAAACCTCTCCCATATTTATGTCGGGTGGATTATGGGGTACAGAAACCTCTCCCATATTTATGGGGGTGGATTATGGGGTACAGAAACCTCTCCCATATTTATGTCGGGTGGATTATGGGGTACAGAAACCTCTCCCATATTTATGTGGGGTGGATTATGGGTACAGAAACCTCTCCCATATTTATGTGGGTGGATTATGGGGTACAGAAACCTCTCCCATATTTATGGGGGTGGATTATGGGGTACAGAAACCTCTCCCATATTTATGGGGGTGGATTATGGGGTACAGAAACCTCTCCCATATTTATGTGGGTGGATTATGGGTACAGAAACCTCTCCCATATTTATGGGGGTGGATTATGGGTACAGAACCTCTCCCATATTTATGTCGGGTGGATTATGGGGTACAGAAACCTCTCCCATATTTATGGGGGGTGGATTAAGGGGTACAGAAACCTCTCCCATATTTATGTGGGTGGAATATGGGGTACAGAAACCTCTCCCATATATATGGAGGTGGATTATGGGGTACAGAAACCTCTCCCATATTTATGGGGGTGGATTATGGGGTACAGAAACCTCTCCCATATTTATGTGGGGTGGATTATGGGTACAGAAACCTCTCCCATATTTATGTCGGGTGGATTATGGGTACAGAAACCTCTCCCATATTTATGTGGGGTGGATTATGGGGTACAGAAACCTCTCCCATATTTATGGGGGTGGATTATAGGGTACAGAAACCTCTCCCATATTTATGTCGGGTGGATTATGGGGTACAGAAACCTCTCCCATATTTATGTGGGGTGGATTATGGGGTACAGAAACCTCTCCCATATTTATGTGGGGTGGATTATGGGGTACAGAAACCTCTCCATATTATGTGGGTGGATTATGGGGTACAGAAACCTCTCCCATATTTATGGGGGTGGATTATGGGGTACAGAAACCTCTCCCATATTTATGTGGGGTGGATTATGGGGTACAGAAACCTCTCCCATATTTATGTGGGGTGGATTATGGGGTACAGAAACCTCTCCCATATTTATGGGGGTGGATTAAGGGGTACAGAAACCTCTCCCATATTTATGTGGGGTGGATTATGGGGTACAGAAACCTCTCCCATATTTATGGGGGTGGATTATGGGGTACAGAAACCTCTCCCATATTTATGGGGGTGGATTATGGGGTACAGAAACCTCTCCCATATTTATGTGGGGTGGATTATGGGGTACAGAAACCTCTCCCATATTTATGTGGGGTGGATTATGGGTACAGAAACCTCTCCCATATTATGTGGGTGGATTATGGGGTACAGAAACCTCTCCCATATTTATGTGGGGTGGATTATGGGGTACAGAAACCTCTCCCATATTTATGGGGGGTGGATTATGGGGTACAGAAACCTCTCCCATATTTATGGGGGTGGATTATGGGGTACAGAAACCTCTCCCATATTTATGTGGGTGGATTATGGGGTACAGAAACCTCTCCCATATTTATGGGGGTGGATTATGGGGTACAGAAACCTCTCCCATATTTATGTGGGTGGATTATGGGGTACAGAAACCTCTCCCATATTTATGTGGGGTGGATTATGGGGTACAGAAACCTCTCCCATATTTATGGGGGTGGATTATGGGGTACAGAAACCTCTCCCATATTTATGTGGGGTGGATTATGGGGTACAGAAACCTCTCCCATATTTATGTCGGGTGGATTATGGGGTACAGAAACCTCTCCCATATTTATGTGGGGTGGATTATGGGTACAGAAACCTCTCCCATATTTATGGGGGTGGATTATGGGGTACAGAAACCTCTCCCATATTTATGTGGGTGGATTATGGGGTACAGAAACCTCTCCCATATTTATGTGGGGTGGATTATGGGGTACAGAAACCTCTCCCATATTTATGTGGGGTGGATTATGGGGTACAGAAACCTCTCCCATATTTATGTGGGGTGGATTATGGGGTACAGAAACCTCTCCCATATTTATGGGGGTGGATTATGGGGTACAGAAACCTCTCCCATATTTATGGGGGGTGGATTATGGGTACAGAAACCTCTCCCATATTTATGGGGGTGGATTATGGGTACAGAAACCTCTCCCATATTTATGTCGGGTGGATTATGGGGTACAGAAACCTCTCCCATATTTATGGGGGTGGATTATGGGGTACAGAAACCTTTCCCATATTTATGGGGGTGGATTATGGGGTACAGAAACCTCTCCCATATTTATGTGGGGTGGATTATGGGGTACAAAAACCTCTCCCATATTTATGGCGGGTGGATAAAGGGGTACAGAAACCTCTCCCATATTTATGGGGGTTGGATTAAGGGGTACAGAAACCTCTCCCATATTTATGGGGGTGGATTATGGGGTACAGAAACCTCTCCCATATTTATGTCGGGTGGATTATGGGGTACAGAAACCTCTCCCATATTTATGGGGGGTGGATTATGGGTACAGAAACCTCTCCCATATTTATGGGGGTGGATTATGGGGTACAGAAACCTCTCCCATATTTATGTGGGGTGGATTATGGGGTACAGAAACCTCTCCCATATTTATGTGGGGTGGATTATGGGGTACAGAAACCTCTCCCATATTTATGTGGGGTGGATTATGGGGTACAGAAACCTCTCCCATATTTATGTCGGGTGGATTATGGGGTACAGAAACCTCTCCCATATTTATGGGGGTGGATTATGGGGTACAGAAACCTCTCCCATATTTATGTGGGGTGGATTATGGGGTACAGAAACCTCTCCCATATTTATGGGGGTGGATTATGGGTACAGAAACCTCTCCCATATTTATGGGGGTGGATTATGGGGTACAGAAACCTCTCCCATATTTATGTGGGGTGGATTATGGGGTACAGAAACCTCTCCCATATTTATGTCGGGTGGATTATGGGGTACAGAAACCTCTCCCATATTTATGTGGGGTGGATTATGGGGTACAGAAACCTCTCCCATATTTATGGGGGTGGATTATGGGGTACAGAAACCTCTCCCATATTTATGTCGGGTGGATTATGGGGTACAGAAACCTCTCCCATATTTATGTGGGGTGGATTATGGGGTACAGAAACCTCTCCCATATTTATGTGGGGTGGATTATGGGGTACAGAAACCTCTCCCATATTTATGTGGGGTGGATTATGGGGTACAGAAACCTCTCCCATATTTATGGGGGTGGATTATGGGGTACAGAAACCTCTCCCATATTTATGGGGGTGGATTATGGGGTACAGAAACCTCTCCCATATTTATGTCGGGTGGATTATGGGGTACAGAAACCTCTCCCATATTTATGTGGGGTGGATTATGGGGTACAGAAACCTCTCCCATATTTATGGGGGTGGATTATGGGGTACAGAAACCTCTCCCATATTTATGGGGGTGGATTATGGGGTACAGAAACCTCTCCCATATTTATGTCGGGTGGATTATGGGGTACAGAAACCTCTCCCATATTTATGTGGGGTGGATTATGGGGTACAGAAACCTCTCCCATATTTATGGGGGTGGATTATGGGGTACAGAAACCTCTCCCATATTTATGTGGGGTGGATTATGGGGTACAGAAACCTCTCCCATATTTATGTCGGGTGGATTATGGGGTACAGAAACCTCTCCCATATTTATGGGGGTGGATTATGGGGTACAGAAACCTCTCCCATATTTATGTCGGGTGGATTATGGGGTACAGAAACCTCTCCCATATTTATGTGGGGTGGATTATGGGGTACAGAAACCTCTCCCATATTTATGTGGGTGGAATATGGGGTACAGAAACCTCTCCCATATTTATGGGGGTGGATTATGGGGTACAGAAACCTCTCCCATATTTATGGGGGTGGATTATGGGGTACAGAAACCTCTCCCATATTTATGTCGGGTGGATTATGGGGTACAGAAACCTCTCCCATATTTATGTGGGGTGGATTATGGGGTACAGAAACCTCTCCCATATTTATGTCGGGTGGATTATGGGGTACAGAAACCTCTCCCATATTTATGGGGGTGGATTATGGGGTACAGAAACCTCTCCCATATTTATGTGGGTGGATTATGGGGTACAGAAACCTCTCCCACAATTATGGGGTGGATTATGGGGTACAGAAACCTCTCCCATATTTATGGGGGTGGATTATGGGGTACAGAAACCTCTCCCATATTTATGTGGGGTGGATTATGGGGTACAGAAACCTCTCCCATATTTATGTCGGGTGGATTATGGGGTACAGAAACCTCTCCCATATTTATGTGGGGTGGATTATGGGTACAGAAACCTCTCCCATATTTATGGGGGTGGATTATGGGGTACAGAAACCTCTCCCATATTTATGTCGGGTGGATTATGGGGTACAGAAACCTCTCCCATATTTATGTGGGGTGGATTATGGGGTACAGAAACCTCTCCCATATTTATGTGGGGTGGATTATGGGGTACAGAAACCTCTCCCATATTTATGGGGGGTGGATTATGGGTACAGAAACCTCTCCCATATTTATGTGGGGTGGATTATGGGGTACAGAAACCTCTCCCATATTTATGTGGGGTGGATTATGGGGTACAGAAACCTCTCCCATATTTATGTGGGTGGATTATGGGGTACAGAAACCTCTCCCATATTTATGGGGGTGGATTATGGGGTACAGAAACCTCTCCCATATTTATGTGGGTGGATTATGGGGTACAGAAACCTCTCCCATATTTATGGGGGGTGGATTATCGGTACAGAAACCTCTCCCATATTTATGGGGGTGGATTATGGGGTACAGAAACCTCTCCCATATTTATGTGGGTGGATTATGGGGTACAGAAACCTCTCCCATATTTATGTGGGTGGATTATGGGTACAGAAACCTCTCCCATATTTATGTGGGGTGGATTATGGGGTACAGAAACCTCTCCCATATTTATGTGGGGTGGATTATGGGGTACAGAAACCTCTCCCATATTTATGGGGGTGGATTATGGGGTACAGAAACCTCTCCCATATTTATGGGGGTGGATTATGGGGTACAGAAACCTCTCCCATATTTATGTGGGGTGGATTATGGGGTACAGAAACCTCTCCCATATTTATGGGGGTGGATTATGGGGTACAGAAACCTCTCCCATATTTATGTGGGGTGGATTATGGGGTACAGAAACCTCTCCCATATTTATGGGGGGTGGATTAAGGGGTACAGAAACCTCTCCCATATTTATGTCGGGTGGATTATGGGGTACAGAAACCTCTCCCATATTTATGTGGGGTGGATTATGGGGTACAGAAACCTCTCCCATATTTATGTGGGGTGGATTATGGGGTACAGAAACCTCTCCCATATTTATGGGGGTGGATTATGGGGTACAGAAACCTCTCCCATATTTATGGGGGGTGGATTATGGGTACAGAAACCTCTCCCATATTTATGTGGGGTGGATTATGGGGTACAGAAACCTCTCCCATATTTATGTGGGGTGGATTATGGGGTACAGAAACCTCTCCCATATTTATGTGGGGTGGATTATGGGGTACAGAAACCTCTCCCATATTTATGTGGGGTGGATTATGGGGTACAGAAACCTCTCCCATATTTATGGGGGTGGATTATGGGGTACAGAAACCTCTCCCATATTTATGTGGGTGGATTATGGGGTACAGAAACCTCTCCCATATTATGTGGGGTGGATTATGGGGTACAGAAACCTCTCCCATATTTATGGGGGTGGATTAAGGGGTACAGAAACCTCTCCCATATTTATGGGGGTGGATTATGGGGTACAGAAACCTCTCCCATATTTATGTCGGGTGGATTATGGGTACAGAAACCTCTCCCATATTTGTGTCGGGTGGATTATGGGGTACAGAAACCTCTCCCATATTTATGGGGGTGGATTATGGGGTACAGAAACCTCTCCCATATTTATGTGGGTGGATTATAGGGCACAGAAACCTCTCCCATATTATGTGGGGTGGATTATGGGGTACAGAAACCTCTCCCATATTTATGTGGGTGGAATATGGGGTACAGAAACCTCTCCAATATTTATGTCGCGTGGATTATGGGGTACAGAAACCTCTCCCATATTTGTGTCGGGTGGATTATGGGGTACAGAAACCTCTCCCATATTTATGGGGGTGGATTATGGGGTACAGAAACCTCTCCCATATTTATGTCGGGTGGATTATAGGGTACAGAAACCTCTCCCATATTTATGTGGGGTGGATTATGGGGTACAGAAACCTCTCCCATATTTATGTGGGATGGATTATGGGGTACAGAAACCTCTCCCATATTTATGTCGGGTGGATTATGGGGTACAGAAACCTCTGCCATAATTATGTAGGGTGGATTATGGGGTACAGAAACCTCTCCCATATTTATGTGGGGTGGATTATGGGGTACAGAAACCTCTCCCATATTTATGTGGGGTGGATTATGGGGTACAGAAACCTCTCCCATATTTATGGGGGTGGATTATGGGTACAGAAACCTCTCCCATATTTATGGGGGATGGATTATGGGTACAGAAGCCTCTGCCATATATATGGGGGTGGATTAAGGGGTACAGAAACCTCTCCCATATTTATGTCGGGTGGATTATGGGGTACAGAAACCTCTCCCATATGTATGTGGGGTGGATTATGGGGTACAGAAACCTCTCCCATATTTATGTGGGTGGAATATGGGGTACAGAAACCTCTCCCATATTATGGGGTGGATTATGGGGTACAGAAACCTCTCCCATATTTATGGGGGTGGATTATGGGGTACAGAAACCTCTCCCATATTTATGGGGGGTGGATTATGGGTACAGAAACCTCTCCCATATTATGGGGTGGATTATGGGGTACAGAAACCTCTCCCATATTTATGGGGTGGATTATGGGGTACAGAAACCTCTCCCATATTTATGTGGGGTGGATTATGGGGTACAGAAACCTCTCCCATATTTATGGGGGTGGATTATGGGGTACAGAAACCTCTCCATATTATATGGGGGTGGATTATGGGTACAGAAACCTCTCCCATATTTATGGGGGTGGATTATGGGGTACAGAAACCTCTCCCATATTTATGTCGGGTGGATTATGGGGTACAGAAACCTCTCCCATATTTATGTGGGGTGGATTATGGGGTACAGAAACCTCTCCCATATTTATGGGGGGTGGATTATGGGGTACAGAAACCTCTCCATATTTATGGGGGTGGATTATGGGGTACAGAAACCTCTCCCATATTTATGTCGGGTGGATTATGGGGTACAGAAACCTCTCCCATATTTATGTGGGGTGGATTATGGGGTACAGAAACCTCTCCCATATTTATGGGGTGGATTAAGGGGTACAGAACCTCTCCCATATTTATGGGGGTGGATTATGGGGTACAGAAACCTCTCCCATATTTATGGGGGTGGATTATGGGGTACAGAAACCTCTCCCATATTTATGGGGTGGATTATGGGGTACAGAAACCTCTCCCATATTTATGTCGGGTGGATTATTTGGTACGGAAACCTCTCCCATAATTATGGGGGGTGGATTAAGGGGTACAGACACGTCTCCCACATTTATGGGGGTGGATTATGGGGTACAGAAACCTCTCCCATATTTATGGGGGGTGGATTAAGGGGTACAGACACCTCTCCCATATTTATGTGGGTGGATTATGCGGTACAGAAACCTCTTCCATATTTATGGGGGTTGGATTATGGGGTACAGAAACCTCTCCCATATTTATGTCGGGTGGATTATGGGGTACAGAAACCTCTCCCATATTAATGTGGGGTTGATTATGGGGTACAGAAACCTCTCCCATATTTATGGGGGGTGGATTATGGGGTACAGAAACCTCTCCCATATTTATGTTGGGTGGATTATAGGGCACAGAAACCTCTCCCATATTAATGTGGGGTGGATTATGGGGTACATAAACCTCTCCCATATTTATGGGGGGTGGACCCATGGGGTACAAGGACCTCTCCAATATTTATGTCGGGTGGATTATGGGGTACAGAAACCTCTCCCATATTTGTGTCGGGTGGATAATGGGGTACAGAAACCTCTCCCATATTTATGGGGGGTGGATTATGGGGTACAGAAACCTCTCCCATATTTATGTCGGGTGGATTATAGGGCACAGAAACCTCTCCCATATTTATGTGGGGTGGATTATGGGGTACAGAAACCTCTCCCATATTTATGTGGGATGTTTTATGGGGTACAGAAACCTCTCCCATATTTATGTCAGGTGGATTATGGGGTTACTGAAACCTCTGCCATAATTATGTTGGGTGGATTATGGGGTACAGAGACCTCTCCCATATTTATGTGGGGTGGATTATGGGGTACAGAAACCTCTCCCATATTTATGGGGGGTGGATTATGGATACAGAAACCTCTCCCATATTTATGGGGGGTGGATTAAGGGGTACAGAAACCTCTCCCATATTTATGTCGGGTGGATTATGGGGTACAGAAACCTCTCCCATATTTATGGGGGGTGGATTAAGGGGTACAGAAACCTCTCCCATATTTATGTGGGTGGAATATGGGGTACAGAAACCTCTCCCATATATATGGAGGTGGATTATGGGGTACAGAAACCTCTCCCATATTTATGGGGGGTGGATTATGGGGTACAGAAACCTCTCCCATATTTATGTGGGGTGGATTATGGTGTACAGAAACCTCTTCCACAATTATGGGGGTGGATTATGGGGTACAGAAACCTTTCCCATATTTATGGGGAGGATTATGGGGTACAGAAACCTCTCCCATATTTATGTGGGGTGGATTATGGGGTACAAAAACCTCTCCCATATTTATGGCGGGTGGATAAAGGGGTACAGAAACCTCTCCCATAATTATGGGGGTTGGATTAAGGGGTACAGAAACCTCTCCCATATTTATGGGGGTGGATTATGGGGTACAGAAACCTCTCCCATATGTATGTCGGGTGGATTATGGGGTACAGAAACGTCTCCCATATTTATGTGGGGTGGATTATGGGATAGAGAAACCTCTCCCATATTTATGTCGGGTGGATTATGGGGTACAGAAACCTCTCCCATATTTATGTGGGGTGGATTATGGGGTACAGAAACCTCTCCCATATTTATGGGGTGGATTAAGGGGTACAAGGACCTTTCCCATATTTATGGGGGGTGGATTATGGGGTACAGAAATCTCTCCCATATTTATGGGGGGTGGATTATGGGGTACAGAAACCTCTCCCATATTTATTGGGGGTGGATTATGGGGTATAGAAACCTCTCCCATATTTATGTCGGGTGGATTATTTGGTACAGAAACCTCTCCCATAATAATGGGGGGTGGATTAAGGGGTACAGACACGTCTCCCATATTTATGGGGGTGGATTATGGGGTACAGAAACCTCTCCCATATTTATGGGGGGTGCATTAAGGGGTACAGACACCTCTCCCATATTTATGTGGGTGGATTATGCGGTACAGAAACCTCTCCCATATATATGGGGGGTGGATTATGGGGTACAGAATCCTCTCCCATATTTATGGGGGTGGATTAAGGGGTACAGAAACCTCTCCCATTTTTATGTCGGGTGGATTATGGGGTACAGAAACCTCTCCCATATTTATGTCGAGTGGATTATGGGGTACAGAAACCTCCCCAATATTTATGTCGGGAGGATTATGGGGTACAGAATCCTCTCCCATATTTATGGGGGGTGGATTATGAGGTACAGAAACCTCTCCCATTTTTATGTCGGGTGGATTATAGGGTACAGAAACCTCTCCCATATTTATGTGGGTTGGATTATGGGGTACAGAAACCTCTCCCATATTTATGGGGGTGGATTATGGGGTACAGAAACCTCTCCCATTTTTATGGGGGGTGGATTAAGGGGTGCAGAAACCTCTCCCATATTTATGGGGGGTGGATTATGGTGTACAGAAATCTCTCCCATATTTATGTCGGGTGGTTTATGGGGTAGAAGAACCTCTCCCATATTTATGTCGGGTGGATTATGGGGTACAGAATCCTCTCCCATATTTATGGGGGGTGGATTATGGGGTACAGAAAACCTCTCCCATGTTTATGTCGGGTGGATTATAGGGCACAGAAACCTCTCCCATATTTATGTGGGGTGGATTATGGGGTACAGAAACCTCTCCCATATTTATGTGGGGTGGATTATGGGGTACAGAAACCTCTCCCACAATTATGGGGGTGGATTATGGGGTACAGAAACCTTTCCCATAATTATGGGGGTGGATTATGGGGTACAGAAACCTCTCACATATTTATGTCGGGTGGATTATAGGGTACAGAAACCTCTCCCATATTTATGGGGGGTGGATTATGGGGTACAGAAACCTCTCCCATATTTATGTCGGGTGGATTATGGGTACAGAAACCGCTTCCATATTTATGTGGGGTGGATTATGGGGTACAGAAACCTCTCCCATATTTATGTGGGGTGGATTATGGGGTATAGAAACCTCTCCCATATTTATGTCGGGTGGATTATAGGGTACAGAAACATCTCCCATATTGATGTGGGGTGGATTATGGGGTAGAGAAACCTCTCCCATATATATGTGGGGTGGATTATGGGGTACAGAAACCTCTCCCATATTTATGGGGGGTGGATTATGGGGTACAGAAACATCTCCCACATATATGGGGCGTGGATTATGGGGTACAGAAACCTCTCCCATATTTATGTCGGGTGGATTATGGGTACAGAAACCTCTTCCATATTTATGTGGGGTGGATTATGGGTACAGAAACCTCTCCCATATTTATGGGGGGTGGATTAAGGGGTACAGAAACCTCTCCCATATTTATGTCGGGTGGATTATGGGGTACAGAAACCTCTCCCATATTTATGTGGGGTGGATTATGGGGTACAGAAACCTCTCCCATATTTATGTGGGGTGGATTATGGGGTACAGAAACCTCTCCCATATTTATGGGGGGTGGATTATGGGTACAGAAACCTCTCCCATATTTATGTGGGGTGGATTATTGGGTACCGAAACCTCTCCCATATTTATGGGGGGTGGATTAAGGGGTACAGAAACATCTTCCATATTTATGGGGGGTGGATTATGGGGTACAGAAACCTCTCCCATATTTATGTCGGGTAGATTATGGGGTACAGAAACCTCTCCCATATTAATGTGGGGTGGATTATGGGGTACCTAAACCTCTCCCATATTTATGGGGGGTGGACTAAGGGGTACAAGGACCTCTCCAATATTTATGTCGGGTGGATTATGGGGTACAGAAACCTCTCCCATATTTGTGTCGGGTGGATAATGGGGTACAGAAACCTCTCCCATATTTATGGGGGGTGGATTATGGGGTACAGAAACCTCTCCCATATTTATGTCGGGTGGATTATAGGGCACAGAAACCTCTCCCATATTTATGTGGGGTGGATTATGGGGTACAGAAACCTCTCCCATATTTATAGGGGGTGGATTATTGGGTACAGAAACCTCTCCCATATTTATGTTGGGTAGATTATGGGGTACAGAAACGTCTCCCATATTTATGTGGGGTGGATTATTGGGTACCGATACCTCTCCCATATTTTTGGGGGGTGGATTAAGGGGTACAGAAACCTCTTCCATATTTATGGGGGGTGGATTATGGGGTACAGAAACCTCTCCCATATTTATGTCGTGTGGATTATGGGGTACAGAAACCTCTCCCATATTAATGTGGGGTTGATTATGGGGTACAGAAACCTCTCCCATATTTATGGGGGGTGGATTAAGGGGTACAAGGACCTTTCCCATATTTATGGGGGGTTGATTATGGGGTACAGAAGTCTCTCCCATATTTATGTCGGGTGGATTATGTGGTACAGAAACCTCTCCCATATTTGTGTCGGGTGGATAATGGGGTAAAGGAACCTCTCCCATATTTATGGGGGGTGGATTATGGGGTACAGAAACCTCTCCCATATTTATGTTGGGTGGATTATAGGGCACAGAAACCTCTCCCATATTAATGTGGGGTGGATTATGGGGTACATAAACCTCTCCCATATTTATGGGGGGTGGACCCATGGGGTACAAGGACCTCTCCAATATTTATGTCGGGTGGATTATGGGGTACAGAAACCTCTCCCATATTTGTGTCGGGTGGATAATGGGGTACAGAAACCTCTCCCATATTTATGGGGGGTGGATTATGGGGTACAGAAACCTCTCCCATATTTATGTCGGGTGGATTATAGGGCACAGAAACCTCTCCCATATTTATGTGGGGTGGATTATGGGGTACAGAAACCTCTCCCATATTTATGTGGGATGGATTATGGGGTACAGAAACCTCTCCCATATTTATGTCAGGTGGATTATGGGGTTACAGAAACCTCTGCCATAATTATGTTGGGTGGATTATGGGGTACAGAGACCTCTCCCATATTTATGTGGGGTGGATTATTGGGTACCTAAACCTCTCCCATATTTATGGGGGGTGGATTATGGGTACAGAAACCTCTCCCATATTTATGGGGGTGGATTAAGGGGTACAGAAACCTCTCCCATATTTATGTCGGGTGGATTATGGGGTACAGAAACCTCTCCCATATTTATGGGGGGTGGATTAAGGGGTACAGAAACCTCTCCCATATTTATGTGGGTGGAATATGGGGTACAGAAACAACCCATATATATGGAGGTGGATTATGGGGTACAGAAACCTCTCCCATATTTATGGGGGTGGATTATGGGGTACAGAAACCTCTCCCATATTTATGTGGGGTGGATTATGGTGTACAGAAACCTCTTCCACAATTATGGGGTGGATTATGGGGTACAGAAACCTTTCCCATATTTATGGGGAGGATTATGGGGTACAGAAACCTCTCCCATATTTATGTGGGTGGAATATGGGGTACAGAAACTTCTCCCATATATATGGAGGTGTATTATGGGGTACAGAAACCTCTCCCATATTTATGGGGGTGGATTATGGGGTACAGAAACCTCTCCCATATTTATGTGGGGTGGATTATGGGGTATAGAAACCTCTCCCATATTTATGTCGGGTGGATTATAGGGTACAGAAACATCTTCCATATTGATGTGGGGTGGATTATGGGGTAAAGAAACCTCTCCCATATGTATGTGGGGTGGATTATGGGGTACAGAAACCTCTCCCATATTTATGGGGGGTGGATTATGGGGTACAGAAACATCTCCCACATATATGGGGCGTGAATTATGGGGTACAGATACCTCTCCCATATTTATGTCGGGTGGATTATAGGGTACAGAAACCTCTCCCATATTTATGGGGGGTGGATTATGGGGTACAGAAACCTCTCCCATATTTATGGGGGTGGATTATGGGGTACAGAAACCTCTCCCATATTTATGGGGGGTGGATTAAGGGGTACAGAAACCTCTCCCATATTTATGTGGGTGGATTATGGGGTACAGAAACCTCTCCATATTTATGGGGGTGGATTATGGGGTACAGAAACCTCTCCCATATTTATGTCGGGTGGATTATGGGGTACAGAAACCTCTCCCATATTATGTGGGGTGGATTATGGGGTACAGAAACCTCTCCCATATTTATGGGGGTGGATTATGGGGTACAGAAACCTCTCCCATATTTATGTGGGGTGGATTATAGGGTACAGAAACCTCTCCCATATTAATGTGGGGTGGATTATGGGGTACAGAAACCTCTCCCATATTTATGGGGGGTGGAATATGGGGTACAGAAACCTCTCCAATATTTATGTCGCGTGGATTATGGGGTACAGAAACCTCTCCCATATTTGTGTCGGGTGGATAATGGGGTACAGAAACCTCTCCCATATTTATGGGGGGTGGATTATGGGGTACAGAAACCTCTCCCATATTTATGTCGGGTGGATTATAGGGCACAGAAACCTCTCCCATATTTATGTGGGGTGGATTATGGGGTACAGAAACCTCTCCCATATTTATGTGGGATGGATTATGGGGTACAGAAACCTCTCCCATATTTATGTCAGGTGGATTATGGGGTTACAGAAACCTCTGCCATAATTATGTTGGGTGGATTATGGGGTACAGAGACCTCTCCCATATTTATGGGGGGTGGATTATGGGGTACAGAAACCTCTCCCATATTTATGGGGGTGGATTATGGGTACAGAAACCTCTCCCATATTTATGGGGGGTGGATTATGGGGTACAGAAACCTCTCCCATATTTATGTCGGGTGGATTATGGGGTACAGAAACCTCTCCCATATTTATGGGGGTGGATTATGGGGTACAGAAACCTCTCCCATATTTATGTGGGTGGATTATGGGGTACAGAAACCTCTCCCATATTTATGGGGTGGATTATGGGGTACAGAAACCTCTCCCATATTTATGGGGGGTGGATTATGGGGTACAGAAACCTCTCCCATATTTATGTGGGGTGGATTATGGGGTACAGAAACCTCTCCCACAATTATGGGGGTGGATTATGGGGTACAGAAACCTTTCCCATATTTATGGGGGTGGATTATGGGGTACAGAAACCTCTCCCATATTTATGTGGGGTGGATTATGGGGTACAAAAACCTCTCCCATATTTATGGCGGGTGGATAAAGGGTACAGAAACCTCTCCCATATTATGGGGGTTGGATTAAGGGGTACAGAAACCTCTCCCATATTTATGGGGGTGGATTATGGGGTACAGAAACCTCTCCCATATGTATGTCGGGTGGATTATGGGGTACAGAAACCTCTCCCATATTTATGTGGGGTGGATTATGGGGTACAGAAACCTCTCCCATATTTATGTCGGGTGGATTATGGGGTACAGAAACCTCTCCCATATTTATGTGGGGTGGATTATGGGGTACAGAAACCTCTCCCATATTTATGGGGTGGATTAAGGGGTACAGAAACCTCTCCCATATTTATGGGGGTGGATTATGGGGTACAGAAACCTCTCCCATATTTATGGGGGGTGGATTATGGGGTACAGAAACCTCTCCCATATTTATGGGGGTGGATTATGGGGTACAGAAACCTCTCCCATATTTATGTCGGGTGGATTATTGGGTACAGAAACCTCTCCCATATTTATGGGGGGTGGATTAAGGGGTACAGAAACCTCTCCCATATATATGTGGGGTGGATTATGGGGTACAGAAACCTCTCCCATATTTATGGGGGTGGATTAAGGGGTACAGAAACCTCTCCCATATTTATGTGGGTGGATTATGGGGTACAGAAACCTCTCCCATATATATGGGGGTGGATTATGGGGTACAGAAACCTCTCCCATATTTATGGGGGTGGATTATGGGGTACAGAAACCTCTCCCATATTTATGTGGGGTGGATTATGGGGTACAGAAACCTCTCCCATATTTATGGGGGTGGATTAAGGGGTACAGAAACCTCTCCCATATTTATGTCGGGTGGATTATGGGGTACAGAAACCTCTCCCATATTTATGTCGGGTGGATTATGGGGTACAGAAACCTCTCCCATATTTATGTCGGGTGGATTATGGGGTACAGAAACCTCTCCCATATTTATGGGGGTGGATTATGGGGTACAGAAACCTCTCCCATATTTATGTCGGGTGGATTATAGGGTACAGAAACCTCTCCCATATTTATGTGGGGTGGATTATGGGGTACAGAAACCTCTCCCATATTTATGGGGGTGGATTATGGGGTACAGAAACCTCTCCCATATTTATGGGGGTGGATTAAGGGGTACAGAAACCTCTCCCATATTTATGGGGGTGGATTATGGGTACAGAAACCTCTCCCATATTTATGTCGGGTGGATTATGGGGTACAGAAACCTCTCCCATATTTATGTCGGGTGGATTATGGGGTACAGAATCCTCTCCCATATTTATGGGGGTGGATTATGGGGTACAGAAACCTCTCCCATATTTATGTCGGGTGGATTATAGGGTACAGAAACCTCTCCCATATTTATGTGGGGTGGATTATGGGGTACAGAAACCTCTCCCATATTTATGTGGGGTGGATTATGGGGTACAGAAACCTCTCCCATATTATGGGGGTGGATTATGGGGTACAGAAACCTTTCCCATATTTATGGGGGTGGATTATGGGGTACAGAAACCTCTCACATATTTATGTCGGGTGGATTATAGGGTACAGAAACCTCTCCCATATTTATGGGGGGTGGATTATGGGGTACAGAAACCTCTCCCATATTTATGTCGGGTGGATTATGGGTACAGAAACCTCTCCCATATTTATGTGGGGTGGATTATGGGGTACAGAAACCTCTCCCATATTTATGTGGGGTGGATTATGGGGTACAGAAACCTCTCCCATATTTATGTCGGGTGGATTATAGGGTACAGAAACATCTCCCATATTGATGTGGGGTGGATTATGGGGTAGAGAAACCTCTCCCATATTATGTGGGGTGGATTATGGGGTACAGAAACCTCTCCCATATTTATGGGGGGTGGATTATGGGGTACAGAAACCTCTCCCATATTTATGGGGGTGGATTATGGGGTACAGAAACCTCTCCCATATTTATGTCGGGTGGATTATGGGTACAGAAACCTCTCCCATATTTATGTGGGGTGGATTATGGGTACAGAAACCTCTCCCATATTTATGGGGGGTGGATTAAGGGGTACAGAAACCTCTCCCATATTTATGTCGGGTGGATTATGGGGTACAGAAACCTCTCCCATATTTATGTGGGGTGGATTATGGGGTACAGAAACCTCTCCCATATTTATGTGGGGTGGATTATGGGGTACAGAAACCTCTCCCATATTTATGGGGGGTGGATTATGGGTACAGAAACCTCTCCCATATTTATGTGGGGTGGATTATGGGGTACAGAAACCTCTCCCATATTTATGGGGGGTGGATTAAGGGGTACAGAAACCTCTCCCATATTTATGGGGGGTGGATTATGGGGTACAGAAACCTCTCCCATATTTATGTCGGGTGGATTATGGGGTACAGAAACCTCTCCCATATTAATGTGGGGTGGATTATGGGGTACAGAAACCTCTCCCATATTTATGGGGGGTGGATTAAGGGGTACAAAAACCTCTCCCATATTTATGTCGGGTGGATTATGGGGTACAGAAACCTCTCCCATATTTGTGTCGGGTGGATAATGGGGTACAGAAACCTCTCCCATATTTATGGGGGGTGGATTATGGGGTACAGAAACCTCTCCCATATTTATGTCGGGTGGATTATAGGGTACAGAAACCTCTCCCATATTTATGTGGGGTGGATTATGGGGTACAGAAACCTCTCCCATATTTATGGGGGTGGATTATGGGGTACAGAAACCTCTCCCATATTTATGTCGGGTGGATTATGGGGTACAGAAACGTCTCCCATATTTATGTGGGGTGGATTATTGGGTACCGAAACCTCTCCCATATTTATGGGGGGTGGATTAAGGGGTACAGAAACCTCTCCCATATTTATGGGGGTGGATTATGGGGTACAGAAACCTCTCCCATATTTATGTCGGGTGGATTATGGGGTACAGAAACCTCTCCCATATTTATGTGGGGTGGATTATGGGGTACAGAAACCTCTCCCATATTTATGGGGGGTGGATTAAGGGGTACAAGGACCTTTCCCATATTTATGGGGGGTGGATTATGGGGTACAGAAATCTCTCCCATATTTATGTCGGGTGGATTATGGGGTACAGAAACCTCTCCCATATTTGTGTCGGGTGGATTATGGGGTAAAGAAACCTCTCCCATATTTATGGGGGTGGATTATGGGGTACAGAAACCTCTCCCATATTTATGTGGGTGGATTATAGGGCACAGAAACCTCTCCCATATTATGTGGGGTGGATTATGGGGTACAGAAACCTCTCCCATATTTATGGGGGGTGGATTATGGGGTACAGAAACCTCTCCAATATTTATGTCGGGTGGATTATGGGGTACAGAAACCTCTCCCATATTTGTGTCGGGTGGATTATGGGGTACAGAAACCTCTCCCATATTTATGGGGGGTGGATTATGGGGTACAGAAACCTCTCCCATATTTATGTCGGGTGGATTATAGGGCACAGAAACCTCTCCCATATTTATGTGGGGTGGATTATGGGGTACAGAAACCTCTCCCATATTTATGTGGGATGGATTATGGGGTACAGAAACCTCTCCCATATTTATGTCAGGTGGATTATGGGGTTACAGAAACCTCTGCCATAATTATGTTGGGTGGATTATGGGGTACAGAGACCTCTCCCATATTTATGGGGGGTGGATTATGGGTACAGAAACCTCTCCCATATTTATGGGGTGGATTATGGGGTACAGAAACCTCTCCCATATTTATGGGGGTGGATTAAGGGGTACAGAAACCTCTCCCATATTTATGTCGGGTGGATTATGGGGTACAGAAACCTCTCCCATATTTATGGGGGGTGGATTAAGGGGTACAGAAACCTCTCCCATATTTATGTGGGTGGATTATGGGGTACAGAAACCTCCCATATATATGGGGTGGATTATGGGGTACAGAAACCTCTCCCATATTTATGGGGGTGGATTATGGGGTACAGAAACCTCTCCCATATTTATGTGGGGTGGATTATGGGGTACAGAAACCTCTCCCACAATTATGGGGTGGATTATGGGGTACAGAAACCTTTCCCATATTTATGGGGTGGATTATGGGGTACAGAAACCTCTCCCATATTTATGTGGGTGGATTATGGGGTACAGAAACCTCTCCCATATTTATGGGGGTGGATTATGGGGTACAGAAACCTCTCCCATATTTATGGGGGTGGATTATGGGGTACAGAAACCTCTCCCATATTTATGTGGGGTGGATTATGGGGTACAGAAACCTCTCCCATATTTATGTCGGGTGGATTATAGGGTACAGAAACCTCTCCCATATTTATGTGGGGTGGATTATGGGGTACAGAAACCTCTCCCATATTTATGTGGGGTGGATTATGGGGTACAGAAACCTCTCCCATATTTATGGGGGTGGATTATGGGGTACAGAAACCTCTCCCATATTTATGGGGGTGGATTATGGGGTACAGAAACCTCTCCCATATTTATGTCGGGTGGATTATGGGGTACAGAAACCTCTCCCATATTTATGGGGGGTGGATTATGGGGTACAGAAACCTCTCCCATATTTATGTGGGGTGGATTATGGGGTACAGAAACCTCTCCCATATTTATGGGGGTGGATTATGGGGTACAGAAACCTCTCCCATATTTATGGGGGTGGATTATGGGGTACAGAAACCTCTCCCATATTTATGTGGGGTGGATTATGGGGTACAGAAACCTCTCCCATATTTATGGGGGTGGATTATGGGGTACAGAAACCTCTCCCATATTTATGGGGGGTGGATTATGGGGTACAGAAACCTCTCCCATATTTATGTGGGGTGGATTATGGGGTACAGAAACCTCTCCCATATTTATGGGGGGTGGATTAAGGGGTACAGAAACCTCTCCCATATTTATGTGGGGTGGATTATGGGGTACAGAAACCTCTCCCATATTTATGGGGGTGGATTATGGGGTACAGAAACCTCTCCCATATTTATGTGGGTGGATTATGGGGTACAGAAACCTCTCCCATATTTATGGGGGTGGATTATGGGGTACAGAAACCTCTCCCATATTTATGGGGGTGGATTATGGGGTACAGAAACCTCTCCCATATTTATGTGGGGTGGATTATGGGGTACAGAAACCTCTCCCATATTTATGTCGGGTGGATTATGGGGTACAGAAACCTCTCCCATATTTATGTGGGGTGGATTATGGGGTACAGAAACCTCTCCCATATTTATGTGGGGTGGATTATGGGGTACAGAAACCTCTCCCATATTTATGGGGGTGGATTATGGGGTACAGAAACCTCTCCCATATTTATGTGGGGTGGATTATGGGGTACAGAAACCTCTCCCATATTTATGGGGGTGGATTATGGGGTACAGAAACCTCTCCCATATTTATGGGGTGGATTATGGGGTACAGAAACCTCTCCCATATTTATGTGGGGTGGATTATGGGGTACAGAAACCTCTCCCATATTTATGTGGGGTGGATTATGGGGTACAGAAACCTCTCCCATATTATGTGGGGTGGATTATGGGGTACAGAAACCTCTCCCATATTTATGGGGGTGGATTATGGGGTACAGAAACCTCTCCCATATTATGGGGGTGGATTATGGGGTACAGAAACCTCTCCCATATTTATGTGGGGTGGATTATGGGGTACAGAAACCTCTCCCATATTTATGGGGGTGGATTATGGGGTACAGAAACCTCTCCCATATTTATGTGGGGTGGATTATGGGGTACAGAAACCTCTCCCATATTTATGGGGGTGGATTATGGGGTACAGAAACCTCTCCCATATTTATGGGGGTGGATTATGGGTACAGAAACCTCTCCCATATTTATGTGGGGTGGATTATGGGGTACAGAAACCTCTCCCATATTTATGGGGGTGGATTATGGGGTACAGAAACCTCTCCCATATTTATGTGGGGTGGATTATGGGGTACAGAAACCTCTCCCATATTTATGTGGGGTGGATTATGGGGTACAGAAACCTCTCCCATATTTATGGGGGGTGGATTATGGGGTACAGAAACCTCTCCCATATTTATGTGGGGTGGATTATGGGGTACAGAAACCTCTCCATATTTATGTGGGGTGGATTATGGGGTACAGAAACCTCTCCCATATTTATGGGGGTGGATTATGGGGTACAGAAACCTCTCCCATATTTATGGGGGTGGATTATGGGGTACAGAAACCTCTCCCATATTTATGTGGGGTGGATTATGGGGTACAGAAACCTCTCCCATATTTATGGGGGTGGATTATGGGGTACAGAAACCTCTCCCATATTTATGTCGGGTGGATTATGGGGTACAGAAACCTCTCCCATATTTATGTGGGGTGGATTATGGGGTACAGAAACCTCTCCCATATTTATGTGGGGTGGATTATGGGGTACAGAAACCTCTCCCATATTTATGTGGGGTGGATTATGGGGTACAGAAACCTCTCCCATATTATGTGGGTGGATTATGGGGTACAGAAACCTCTCCCATATTTATGGGGGTGGATTATGGGGTACAGAAACCTCTCCCATATTTATGTGGGTGGATTATGCGTACAGAAACCTCTCCCATATTTATGTGGGGTGGATTATAGGGTACAGAAACCTCTCCCATATTTATGGGGGTGGATTAAGGGGTACAGAAACCTCTCCCATATTTATGGGGGTGGATTATGGGGTACAGAAACCTCTCCCATATTTATGTGGGGTGGATTATGGGGTACAGAAACCTCTCCCATATTTATGTGGGGTGGATTATGGGGTACAGAAACCTCTCCCATATTTATGGGGGGTGGATTATGGGGTACAGAAACCTCTCCCATATTTATGTGGGGTGGATTATGGGGTACAGAAACCTCTCCCATATTTATGTCGGGTGGATTAGGGTACAGAAACCTCTCCCATATTTATGTGGGGTGGATTATGGGGTACAGAAACCTCTCCCATATTTATGGGGGTGGATTATGGGGTACAGAAACCTCTCCCATATTTATGTGGGGTGGATTATGGGGTACAGAAACCTCTCCCATATTTATGTCGGGTGGATATGGGGTACAGAAACCTCTCCCATATTTATGGGGGTGGATTAAGGGGTACAGAAACCTCTCCCATATTATGTGGGGTGGATTATGGGGTACAGAAACCTCTCCCATATTTATGTCGGGTGGATTATGGGGTACAGAAACCTCTCCCATATTTATGGGGGGTGGATTAAGGGGTACAGAAACCTCTCCCAAATATATGGGGGGTGGATTAAGGGGTAGAGAAACCTCTCCCATATTTATGTTGGGTGGATTATGGGGTACAGAAATCTCTCCCTTATTTATGTGGGGTTGATTATGGGGTACAGAAACCTCTCCCATATTTATGGGGGGTGGATTAAGGGGTAGAGAAACCTCTCCCATATTTATGGGGGGTGGATTAAGGGGTACAGAAACCTCTTCCATATTTATGGGGGTGGATTAAGGGGTACAGAAACCTCTCCCATATTTATGGGGGGTGGATTATGGGGTACAGAAACCTCTCCCATATTTATGTGGGTGGATTATGAGGTACAGAAACCTCTCCCATATTTATGGGGGGTGGGTTAAGGGCACAAAAATTGTCATATTTATGATAAAAGAATGTAACACATTAAATATTTCCATTTAATGACATTTGTTTTTTACAGGGATGAGCCTGCAGTGGACGTCTCCCCACCAAACTGCATCGGCATTCCAATGCGACAGTATCCTAGCAACCAAACTAGCGGCCCTGGGAGTTGGGGTGGGGGGGGGTCGACACCTGCTACTGGAGCGTACTGTATTGTGGCCAGTAGTCAATTCTCTTTAGATGTCTATTATCTAATTTGTATGGCCACACAACGTACGTACATGTAGATATCTCACACTCAGGAATGAGGTAGAATAGAAACTTACGATGCGTTTTCTGTATATATATTGTTGTACAGAGTAGTGCTAAGGAGTTACTAGGTGAGGAGTAGCTTGCTCAGAGTTCCTGTAGGGCGAGGAGCTCTCTGAGGAAGCTGGGTGTTGAGGTGCTGGAGAGAGATCTTGCTGGTCTTGTAGGTCAGAGTAGAATAGTCTCCCTGGTTTCAAGTTCAAGTTTAGAAGCTCATGGCCGTATTTATACAATTTACGAGGATCAGGATTTGGGGTGAGCGTAGCGAGAGGGCCAATCACAGAGGAGGAGGCCAGGCACACCCGGCACTCTGGTCCTAGCGTTGCTACGTGTGCGTCCGCGCTGGAGAGCAGGTCTACCGGCACCGCTGGCTCTATGCTAACCCTCTCACCATGAACGGTTACGAGTTCGATAGCGTGGCGCGGATTCGTCCAGACACGCCTACCTGCCCCAAGAAGCTAAATCTCCTAGTTCTCCAGAAGTTCTTTGTAGCTAATGGGATCTTGGGAGTCTAAAGCTCCATGGAGACATCAGGATCACCTTCGCCGAAAAGGGCATGCCCGCCCAGCTCGCGGAGATTCCTGACATCAACGGCATCCCATTCAAAATGATTGCCTACATGTGGGACAACTTGAAGCTGGGAGTAATCTCCCACGCCGAAATTGCCCACATGGACCAAGACGAACTAAGCGAGCTCCTCCAGGGGCAGCTCCAAGTTGTAAAGATGCTGTCCGACACCACTGCCCTCGTCGGACACCACACCACCTTACCCGAAGAGGCTCAACTGGCGTGGGTAACTGTGCCAGTCAAGCCCTACTGCAGACCGAATCGGTGTTACAAATGCCAACACTATGGACACACTGTAAATAAGTGTGAGGCGCAGGAGGACACCTGCTCCAAGTGTGGCAGCCCTGGACACCGCTACACGGTCTGCCCCAACGAAGAAAAGAAATGCGCTGCTTGTGGTGGCCCACACTCCTCCGCCGACCGGAACTGCCCCAGATGGAAGGAGGAGTGCAGGGTAGCCAAAGCCCGCCTCGAGAAGAAAATGAGCTACAAAGAGGCCCTCCTTGCTGTACGCTCTCAAGAAAAGAAAAAACCAGCACAAAAGAAAAACCAAAAAAAGAAAAACCAAGAAAAGAAAACTGTCGAGAAGACGCCCACCACACAAAACCAAGATCACCACGTGGCCCGTGAAGCTGAAGCCCACGTGGTCAACCTCACCGTCTCTGATTTCTTCCACACCTATGAGAGCCCATCTCACGAGGAAGATGAACAACAAGACCCAAACACAAACGAATGGACATTCCAAGAAAGCAAGAAGAGGAGAAGAGTGAGAAGAAAATCGACCCCAAGCTAAGAAGACCAAGACATCTCCTCCACACAAGAAACCAAAACACATTCAAGCCGCCCAAGCACTGAACATCCATTGCCCAACCCAACCGCGCTGCACCTGACGCTTGACCAATCGCCGGCCTGGCCTTGTCTTGTCGCCTCCCAGCTGCCCCCACCCCTGAACCCCTCACGCAAGCGGTGTCTAGCCACTGCATCTGTTCTCTCCTTCTAAAATTCACTTCCATCCTCTCTTTATTCTTCCTCTGAACCTCCTTCCCCCCTGTCACTAGCATTTTTCTGTTCTTCTTCTGGCTGTATGCTGATTGGCTGGTAGGCGCCCGGGGGCTCAGTCGTCCCTTGTAGGGGATGGAATCCACTACACTACGTCTTCCCCAAGCAACGGAGTCGAGAAACCGGCGAGTTCCCACGGGTTTATGTCTGGCTGCTGTGTATATAAGCTCGAATTCTCTCCACTGAGTTTCATTCTGGACTACGTTCCTAACACGCAACACTTCCTCCAAGCAAGCTCCTCGCTGTCCAGCCCTCATTCAACATGGAGGACAGCAACACGCAACACCTCCTCTAACGAAGCTCCTGCACAGATACCTCTTCAAGGACGCTACTCACTGAACGTATTTTCCAAGCAAGCTCCTCACCACACGGCATCTCCAGCATCAGACTGTCTTGTATACAATATATTTTATACTATAAGAAAACCACCATCTAGAGTTTCTATCCATCCATCCTGAGTGCTAGACACATATATCACGAACCCCTACAAGCCCACCCGGGCACTGCTGGTCACCAACCCACATTGTGTCCTGGGGGACGAAAATGTAATAATAATAAAAATAATGATAATAATAATTGTTTCGTAATATATAAAGATTTTAATATAAAATGCAAAATTAAAAATAATAATAACAACACTAATAATAATAATAATAATAAATACAAGAAATATATCAATAGTGAGAAACAATATATATACAATTTGTTGTGTTGTCAAAGTAAGAGAAACAATTGAGACCCTGCAATTGTGTGTAAATGAGGCAGTAAGTCAAATCATCAACCTGGGACTTGGTCACATATGGCAGCAGGGTCTACCATTAGACAACACATAATGCTACCATTATCTTCCCAGGCGGTAGTACATCCGTGTTTGATAGCTGTCTACTATTTACTGCATTACGTACAATGTAAGTTTCATAAAGCACCTATCAATATCTTCTTTAGTAATGGTTTATACAGTTAATTTAATCCAAGCAAACTATTTTATACCGTACGTTTTGTATAATGTTCACGATTACCGCTTCTGTGAGCGTCAATAAACAGTAATAGTTAACCCTTAATTTATAGCGAATTTCTTTGGTAAGTTAAGCATTCAGTCATTAGAGAGCACTACGGTCTATCTGTGGCGACTCTAATAATGGAGAGTTTTAATTCCTTATTTGATATTCCTTGACAACAACAACAAGCTTCACCATCTTGTATATTTTTATCAAATTTCTCGTAAAAGTTTATTTCTCCTCCTCCTGGACATTACAGCAAGTGTTTGGTGAGTTATTAAGAGCGTAGTAGCTAGTAGGCAGCTATCAAACAGGGAGGTACTACCGCCTGGGAAGATATTGGAAGCATAATGTGTTGTCTAATGGTAGACCCTGCTGCCATATGTGACCAAGTCCCAGGTTGATGAATTGACTCGCTGCCTCATTTACACACATTTGCAGGGTCTCAATTGTTTCTCTTACTATTGACAACACAACCTTCATATATTGTTTATCACTTTTGATCTTTCATTTTTGTATTTCTTTATGGTTCCTTATTATTATTATTATTATTATTATTACTACATTTTCACCTTCCAGGCCCTGATGTGGGTCAGTGACCTGTGCCCGGGTGGACTAATCCCCGTAAAAATATGACCTTGTTTACCCTATGTGAAGTAAATACTGGATTATGACCTTTCCTGCTATGTGGAATGATAAAAATTCATTTTATGCCATAACGGGAAATTGATTGCTAAAATTGATTTAAATAAGGTGTTTTTTATCTTCTTATAAACGAATATAGCCTTTATTTCAGTGGTAGATAAATGTTTATGGAGATATGACCACTTTAACACTAGTAACAGGGCTTTAAAGATGAGGGACAATGTGGCTTTAAAACACTACATCAAACAAACCATTGTAAACGATAAAGACATTAACAATTATAAAAGTGAAGTGACACAAAACACATTACTCATACATAATGTTTCTCGAGGTAAGAAAAGTTTTGGTATTATTTTCTTGTAACTCCGTTCATTCCTAACACTAATCTATTATCATATTCGAATATGATGTCTAATTATAAGATAATTTTCATCTATTACATTACCGGCGGAAATGCATAATAACGGAGATAGCTCTTCCAAAATTTTTTCTATTTTCTTCCATTAACATCATGCCGTTATCATCTGCCTCTCCTCCGACACTGCGTGTCTTTCGCGTCTCCTTCATAAATCATGATGCGCATGCGTACCCGTACACGTCACGCGGCCAATCAAAAGCGTTTTTGCTAATTCAGAGTATATTTGGCCCAATCAAAATCGAGTTTTATTTTGGGTCTCATATTTTGAAATTCAAGTTCAGTTCCGACCATGGAAGTCTGCGATGGATGTCACTTAAGTATATAGAGCTAATTGCAAGTTTTTGGAAAAAAAAAAACGTAGAAACTATAAAAAATTTTCGATCGCATGGTGTTCTTCCAACCTCAGTAAAGTGTACTAAGAGCAAGACGGAATGCAAATATGTGGCGTTGTGTAAGAGTCCCAGAATGCAGCGACGAACAAGAACCAGGCCAATAAGGTAAGAAATAGGTGATTCCATCATATGGTGAGAGTCAGTTAAGTTAGGTCAGGTCAAGTCAGGTCAGGTCAGCTTAGGCTAGGTAAGGTTAGGTTTTGTTATTGTTTTTCTGGTGTTTTATTGTGTATTTGTTAGTCGCTTAAGCACTTTTTTTTCTCGGAAAACGTTAAACGGAAATAAAATCGTTAAAAAAAAAAAGGTAAATTTCCGCCAAAAAGGAAGGACATATTCGGTCTCAGCACACACAAATACACTAGAAAAATATATTTTTAACTTGCTACAAGTGAACGGAGCTACAAGAAAAATTTACCAAAGTTTTATATTTTAAGGTGAAATCTTATTAGGTTGCTGCTAAGGTTAGGTTAGATTTGATTACATTATATTATGGGTAATGGTGGATGAGAAGGTTAGGTTAGGTTAGGTTTGGTTTGGTTACATTATATTATGAGTAAAGACGGACGAGAAGGTTAGATTTGATTGCATTATATTATGGGTAAAGGTGGACAAGAAGGTTAGCAGGACATGAAGGATGAGGGAAATTACGTGGTAAAACACGATGAAAAAATGATCATATGACAGTTAATGGATGTCTGTACATGTTTTGTATGAGAAGAAATTTAATGTTTGCCTTAAATATTCCTTCGATAATTCTGTCTTGCCGGCGGTTGTTGTCATCTAATTGTAAACAATTAAATTCTGATTCTGGCCTCACTTACATTGTTAACAAATGACAGTGAATCGTATCCAGGCTTTATCTACCTTAAATAATAGATTTGATTGTTTTTGTTTTTGTAGCGGGCTTCACTATCTAGATCCAGGAGTCTATGACTTGCGCTAATCCTATACCAGTCAACCCTCACTTTACACGGTTAATATAACCCACAGGGTACCGCGGAAAGTGAGAAACGCGTAAAGTGAACAACATAACGTATGGGATTAATTGAAATAGAGACCGGGCCGACCCTCAAACTCCACTTTTTGACGACACACAACTATGTTGTAGTAAAAATATTATCTTAACTTTGTGATGGTATGCACACACAATTAATAATTAAGAGAAATATCAATAATAATAGGTTTTTTAACACTTACATTAGTAGAAAAGATGGCTGGGCACACTGGGATGGGCGGTTGGTTCTGAGGCAGAGGGCAGATTATTGGCCCTCACCTGTATCACTTGTATCAATTGTATCACTATCCACCACAGAGGCTTGCAGGGCCTCTTTGTCAAACCCCTCAAAGTCCATATAAGTCCTTATCCTCACTATAATTATCACTATCACTGACTTGGGCCGACTGTGGTGGGTGGCGGGTGGAGAACTCGGTAATGTTTTGATGACTGGGCGACCTTGTGCGCACCCTGCTCGCACCGCTTACACAACATGGCGGATGGCGGGAGAGGGCGGGAGAGATGGCGGGAGGTTTGGATCCAAAAATGGCGCGGCTCGCCAGCCGCTCTCCGCGTAAAGGGGTACACGCACCGCGGAATGTGAGCATTCCTGTTTCAGCAGGGCACCGCGTAAACGTGGAAACGCAGAATGTGGGACCGCGTAAAGCGAGAGTTGACTGTATATTTTGTATTTCCCGCACAATAGGTACTTAAACCAACTCTATTTATATGTTAAGAGGATCATATTGTTGGAATCTATTCATATATTATACAATTTAATTCATTTCCTTTACAGTACCTTACAGGTAGCATTGGATAATAAGTGAATTGTGTGTTCCTATACTTATTGTTCTTCCACAAGGGGAGACAAGCAAGCCTTGACAGCCATATCCATAGTTAGGGTGTCTTGTGACAGATGCTCATTGTCTTAATACAAGATAATTATCCTTGTGGGGGATGAAGCCTTTCTACAAGAGTTCATCTGTGAATATGGACTAGTTGGCAGGATGTTAAGTGTTTAAAATGTGGCAGAGAACTGACACTGAAAATTAAATATTTATTTGTGTATAACAAATGGTCTTCCTTGTATGAGCACAAAAGACAAAAATTTACGCTAAGCGGCTTCAAACACTAAGTTAGTGTTAAGAAGTGTGTTTAACTGGAATTGAACCAATATTTATGGAAATATTCTTTTCATGATACTGAACATGAAAATGGAAACCAGAATGCACATTCTTGCACATTTAAAAGCATCCACACTTTGTTTTAGTCCAATATGTTTGTGTCAATCATTTCATGGACAACCTATAGAGTTAGCAGATAGTAATATTTGGCCAATAACATGTTGAGTGAGGGTTTTGAAGCTGTAGAGAGAGGGTGTGTGTCGTCTGGCTTAGTGGGTCGGTGGCCCCAATGTCTTTCTGACTCTTACAGCAGTAATATTCTTGTGTCTACTGAAGTGAGAGAGAATGAAAGGAAACTGCTTCACTATGATTTGACTGGGAAGACACTCCTTCAAGTAAGTTTAGTCAAGACGAAACTGGTGAAATAACAAAACCAGTGAGTAAATATGAGGGACATATGGTGATGTCCCTGCTTTACATATTTTCTCAAACTTTGACATAAACTCTAATTAACTGTAATTAAAACTTTGAACAGTATTCCCTTAATGCTCACTGGGGCTAGGTAAAATGGACCCCCTTGAGAAAGCAAAATCTGTGAGTTTTTCATGCCAGTCCCAGATGTGTGCAAAATACATATATGAATAGCTATATGCATGTGTATAAGAACATTATGTATGCTTAAAACATTATAATAAATATTAAATAACATAAATAAATAAACATGAAATAACACTGTATGGACATTAGGTCCACACAGTGACAGGTAATTGTGGTAGTGAGAAACATGATAGCGTATAGCCTGTAATTTGGCTTTGCCAGTACAGTAGGCCATTAAATCTGCAATTTTTTTATTCCCATATTTCCCTTACTAATTATAGGGTGCATCTTATGACCTTGGAAATATGGTACTCTGTACTGTCCTGTAGTGTTGACTCCTCTTGATCCCTGGCACAGAGCCTCAGATTTATTTTATTTATTTTTCATGGGAATATGTGAGTTTCTGAAGGATGCAAGCTTTAAAAACACGAACTTTAAGGGAATACTGTACAGTAATTCCTTTTGGAATATTTTCATCTTACACATGTTAGTTTAGTTAATTCTAGTTTTCAATTATAAAACTACCTTTTATAAGAATATTATCTAAGGCAAAATATTTTGTTTCAGATACTGTGATGTCATATCTCAAGACCAAGTGTAACTAAGTAGAAATTCACAATGTCAAGCAGAGATAAAAAGTTCTCCTGTGAGGAATGTGGCAATCGGTTTTGCTTAAAGTCTACTCTTCACACACATTTACTTGTACACAATGGTATGAAGGAGTTTGAATGTGAGGAATGTGGGAAATGTTTGTCATCTAAGAGTAATCTCAAGAAACACATTCTTGGACACAGTGGTATAAAAAAGTTTAAATGTGAGGAATGTGGGAAATATTTTGCAGTAAAGAGTACTCTGAAGGCACACATTCTTGGACACAGTGGTATAAAGAAGTTTGAATGTGAAGAATGTAGGAAACGTTTTGCACTAAAGAGTAATGTCAAGGCACACATTCTTGGACACATTGGTATAAAAAAGTTTAAATGTGAGGAATGTGGGAAACATTTTGCACGAAAGAGTACTCTGAAGACACACATTCTTGGACACAGTAGTATAAAAGGGTTTGAATGTGAGGAATGTGGGAAATGTTTCTCCCAGAAGAGTAATCTCAAACATCATAAACTTGGGAATAAAAAAAATAAAACATTTCAATAAATGTTTGAGTGACTTTAACAGAAGGTAAATGTGACACATAAACTTGAATACAGTGATATGCATCAATATAAAACCACTTGAACAAACTCTATGAATGTGTCAGAAATAAAGACAAATGCCAATTGCCACTTTTATCGATATTAAACATAAGTTATAATTACAGTATCTGCTCTTAAGATGTAAATTTCTTCTACCATGGCCCTAATACTTTACCATGACATGAAAGAATATGTTAGAAAAATAACCTTGTGTTAGTTGAGGTGTATCCTATGAGTATAAGAACTTGTACAATAATTTTGTTAACATGTAATGGTCACATGTAGACCCAGCCATGTTGATTTGACTTGGTCAAGTCAGGTGATGTTGTTGACTTAGTCATGTCTTGTTGTCACCTGTGTATTGTACTCACATATACTGTACAGTAATGCCCCGCTTTACACGGGTTTTTTTTTTACGCGTTTCTACATTTACGCGGTACCCTGCCAGAACCGGAATTCCCAGGAATTCCCACTTTACGCGGTGCATCTACTCATATACGCGGGTGAAGTATAATTTTTTTATTTAGCTCATAAAATTCATACAAATTACCCGGCCAGAATATAATTTACATTGCTGGAATTCTTACAATTTGATGATCATTTTGAATATAAGCATTATAGATTTTGCATTAGACATACAAATTTTAGGTCAATTCAATTTCAATTGTTTATTCCTTGATAGAGGAAGCGGGATCCTAGTGCTGTCACTAGGTACCCCTGTACAATGACACCAGAAGCATCTGGCAAGTGTGACAAGTATATACAGTATAAATATTATAAAGGGGCTGACTAAAGCCTAAGGAAGGAGGGATATTCCTTTAACATATAATCAATGTTATTTACAAAATATCTGGCCAGTATGGGGAGGATCATCGTGTCTCCATCAGGGGGTCGTGGAGTGGTGGTCCAGCAGGCGTCACAGAAGCGTTGTATGTGGGGACATCTTAGGAGGTAGTGGATAAGGGTGCTGCTGTCGGGTCTTCTGCATAATGCACAAGAGCGTTGCTCAAGGGATGCGGGGATACCAATCTCCCAAGCAAAGTCATACCCAATGATGATACGGGCAGCAATCACGTCCCCTTTCCGCGACCCTTTCCCATAAACGTACGAGAGGTTAGGAAGTTTACGGAGGACATCGTACCAGGTGGGCGGGGAGTCCAGGGGGATGGCTGCTTCCTGAGCCTCTCTCTGTTTGCGGCGAATTTGGGTCCTAAGCTGTAAAAGTGTTCGAGGAACAACGTAGTCAGGTGTGACTTTGTTGCAGGCAGTCTTGGCAAGGCCATCTGCTGCCTCATTCTCCAAGATACCGACATGACTGGGTATCCATAGGAATGTCACAGGACGGCCTGCATCCTGTAGTGTGGATGTTAACCCTCGTATTCGGAGGATGAGGTCCTTATTTTCCCCTGATCCAAATGCGGTCCTGTCGAGAGCAGACCCGGAATCGCAGCAGACAAGCAAGGGGCAGAAACCATCTGCTTCTTCCTCAGCGAGAAGGGCAGCAAGGAGGGCTATTAGTTCAGCCTGAGTAGAGGATGCCCCGTCAGAAACTCTGAGAGACAGTTTGATAGGCTCAGGGGCATCAGGACGGGAGATGTAGACACCAGCCCCGGCCCTACCTGTAGCGGGGTCAACAGAACCATCAGTGTAGAGGACGACCCTACCTGGGGACCAGTGAGCGATCCTGGAGAGGTGGTATTTGCAGAGAATAACAGGGTTCACCTGGGATTTCGGGAGCAGTCCACCGAGGGCAATCACTTCAGGTTGAAATTCCAGCCAGGGAGAAGGAGACAAACCAACAGCTGGGGTGACAACAATATCAGGCAGGAGGTCGTGTTCCTGAAGGGCTCGGATGAGTGACCCTCGCCACTGTCTTCTAGATGGAGGTCGGTCTCGAACAGCAGTAGTCAAGTTGGTTTGGACATAGTTGCCCTGAGGATCCCGTTAAATGGAAACGGCAGTTTTTAGGTAAAACTCCCGGACACGATCCTGTAAGGGGGAAAGACCAAGTTCGGTATATAGAGAAGTAGAGCGTGTCCACTGAGGAGCCCCAAGGATGATGTGAGCAGCTTTCCTCCGGATAACTTCTAGAGTCTAGACGGTCGACAGCAGTCCAACTAATGTTGACGAGGGCAGGGGCGGCGTAGTCGACACAGGAACGGACACAGGACTTGTACATGGTGAGAAGTACAGGGATGGTGGCACCAAGGGAACCCCTGCACATGGTAGAGAGGGGAGCGAGACGCTGAAAGCACATGTCTCGAAGATTGCGGACTTTAGGGATCTGACAACGTGTGCGAGTTACATACACACCCAGGTATTGTGTCTCATTAACCCAGTCCAAGGGCGTTCCTGATAAGAGAAGGGGTGGAGGTACAACACGACCGTGCCACATGGCTTTTGTTTTCGCAGTTGAAAGAAGGAAACCAAGTGAATCACACTCTCTGGAGACCAGATCAAGGGCTTCCTGCATGCTGAGGTAGTCAGGGGCTTGGAGGAGGACATCGTCGGCATATCCTGAGTGGACAACTTCTGTCGGCCACGGGAGAGATGCAATGAAGTGCATGAGTGTTAAACAAGGTGGGACTCAGGACTCTACCTTGAGGGGTGCCGAGGTTCATTTCTTGAACAGGAGATACAGAGCCTTCAACGTGAACCCGGACCTGACGTCCAGTGATGTAAGAGGCGATCCATTGAAGAAGTCTCCCTTTAACCCCTAACCGTGCAAGTTCAGCTAAAATGAGGGCAGGCTGAGCCGTATCAAAGGCTCCCTTGATATCAAGGAAGACGGAGATGTGGGCAGTCTGACTGCAATAAAAGGAAGCAGTGGAGTGTGCTGTGCTGCGATGTTGTATGAAACCATTGAGGAGTTGTGGAAGCCGCCTATGGTGTGAAGAAGGCGACGATGGAGTATCCTCTCCATCATCTTGCAAACACAGGAGGTAAGACTAATGGGTCGATATTTCCCAGGATCTCCCGGTTTAGGGATGGGGATAATAGTGGCCTTTTTCCAGTTGGACGGGAGAACCTCGTGTTCATAAGACATATTGTAGAGAGCAAGCAAGGGGCCTTTAGGAATATTAGTACAGGCGTTGAGGACTGAGTAGGTTATCTGATCATTCCCAGGAGAGGCGTCTTTTTTAGAGCGACGAGCACTGTCAAGCTCGAACTGTGTGATGGGATGATCAGTAGGGGCAGGGGAGGTAAGAGCAGCACGAACAACAGGCTCAGATGCATTGATGCGAGCCTGCACTGCCTCCTGCATTGGATCTGGAAGTGCCTCAGGGAAGGAAGCTCGTGCCCAGTCCTCCATTAAAGAGCAGGCAAGGGAGGCGGGGTCAGGGTGGGGAGGAGGCCTCTGTCAAGTACCCTGTATAGCATTAATCCGATTCCATACATAAGAGGGTGATGACTGGAACGATAGAGACCCCGTGAAGGATAGCCAGTCCGCCTCATGAATCCGACGGCAATCCTGAGTTGCAAAGGAGCACCAATTTTTGAAGTCTTCCCAGTCCTCTGGAGACCGAGACCTCTGTATGGCAAAGTGGAGATCATGGGTTACCTGCCTGAGATGTCTTATGGCAGGGATACGATACCAGTAGTTGGTGGCACTTCTGGGGTGACGGGGAGGGCGTGGAGGGGTAGCGCGATTGACAGAGTCATACACGGCATCAACAAAATCAGCGCTGTAAGAGTCAAGGGACTGGGGGACAACATAGGAATCCGCCCAGGTAGAAAGGTATTGGGTAAAGGAAGGAACAGCATCTTGTGTGAGACGAAGGCAATGGGATCGATAAGGAGCTGATGTCAGGGCAGAGAAGGAGAGCCTGCGATGGGTAGTAATGGCAAGATGGTCTCTATGCAGAGCAGACTCGGTGCAGACGATAGGATGAAAGGAGGTACAGTCGGCCCTTAACATTCGCGGGGGTTAGGTAACAGAGATACCCGTGAATGTTAAAAATCCGTGTACTATTGCTGCCCCCCCTAAAAAAATCCCTGGCCCCCCATGTCCTTATTTACTGTAAATACCTGTGTGTAGTTCGAGTTTTTAAGACCAAATTATTTGGCAAAAATTGGGGGTTGACCTCTAAACGGGTAATAGTTTCGTTAGGTTGAAAAATATTTACCAGTAACTACCAGTAAACAATGGAAACGATGCACCAACACACCACCAGCTGTGAGTGTCGGTACAGTTGGCAGGGCAGATCTCTTGCAAGCCCAAAGTAGCCAAATCCATGGTATGGTAGCACAGGACGATGTAAAACAAAGTATTCATTTATTAAAGTTAATTTATAGATACTGGACATAAATTTTTGTTCATTACATTTGAAACATCAATCTTTGTTAATTAAATTTGAAACAAGAGAAAACTACGATACTGGATTTTCATAAAAATATTACATCACAAGTATATTTTACCTTAACTGTGACTGAATGAATATATTCTCGGAAATAAATATGGAAATGTAATATTTTTGCTGGAATGATGTACATATTATAGTGGGAAGTGGGATAAAATCATGACAAAAGACTTTCGCTTTCTTTCGTTGTTCAAAATATTTTACCGTAATCGCTTTTCGAATGGTTTTCAGTTAAAAAACTGTTGTACTCGTACTGTATTACAATAATATTCTATCCTATCATTAGCCTTATAATCCCACAACTGAAAACCATTCGAAAAGCGATTACGGTAACATCTTTTGAACGAAAGAAAGCGAAAGTCATTTCTTTCATCACTTTCCACTGTAATACGTACATCATTTCAGCAAAAATATTACATTTCCATGTTCTCAGAAATAAATGGGAGTTTTGTTGAAACGTAATGTACAGTATTTAACATTAAAATGCAAAAATAGCTATAAAAACAATTAATACACCCGTAATGTACTGGCTGGCATCTCCACTCGTCCCTGCTCCCGCCAGTCACCTCCTCCCCGCTCTATCCCTCCGCCTCCTCAGCATCGTAACTACTGTTGTATTACAATAATATTCTATCCTAATTGACTTGAATAAATAATACGATACCGTATTTCTGAATATTTTCATTAAAATCCATCCAAATCATTTTCCTTGCCATCCTCTGCAGCACCAAACAGCTTCTCCCAGTCCTCTTCTTGAAAAGGGCTAGAGGGTACGTGTTTTTCGAATCGTTTTCAATTAAAAAAATGTTACATCACACGTATATTTTACCTAAACTGCGCCTGAATGAATATATTCTTGGAAATAAATAGTAATTTTGCTGAAATGTGATATATTTCAATGTAAAATAGGATAAAATACATGACGAAAACAAAAGACTTCACCTAACCTTCCAATGTTCAAGAGATGTTACTCGTTTTTTTAATAGTTTTCGGTTAAAATACTGTTATATTATAATGATATTATATCCATACTGTGTTTGATATACAACATTCACAGAAATGAAATATTTTTGCTGAAATGACGTAAGTATTACAGTGGAATGTGGGACAAAATCGCTACGAAAACAATGACTTTCGCTTTCTTTCATTCAAAAGATGTTACCGTAATCGCTTTTCGAATGGTTTTCAGTTAAAAAACTGTTGCATCACAAGTCAATTAGGCTAGAATATTATTGTAATCCAACAGTTTTTTAACCGAAAACCATTCGAAAAGCGATTACGGTAACATCTTTTGAGCGAAAGAAAGCGAGTCATTGCTTTCGTCACTTTCCACTGTAATACGTACGTCATTTCAGCAAAATATTACATTTCCATATTCTCAGAAGTAAATAGTACTTTTGCTGAAACGTTATGTATTTCAATGTAAATTAGGATAAAATACATGACGAAAACAAGAGACTTTACCTAACCTTCCGATGTTCAAGAGATGTTACTCGTTTTTTCAGTAGTTTTCGGTTAAAATACTCTTATATTAGTGATATTCTATTCATACTGTGCTTGATATAATACATTCTTGGAAATGTAGTATTTTTGCAACTACAATGCTTATGTCAACACAAGTGTGGTTACAGCGAGACTGACTGAGTGAGGGAGAGCTATGCGTGTGTGTGTGTGAGGTTGCGGGAGCGGTGGTGTCCCGTGTTCGGTGCTGCGCGCGAGTTAAATGGCGCGTTATTTGAATGTACTTCAATTACTTCAATGTACAGAATATTCCTCTGGCGGGGCAATCCACGTATTTGCGAATCCGTGAATGCTAAACCCGCGTATGTGAAGGGCTGACTGTATGACCGTTCAATAGTAAGCCAACATCAAGGAAACTATGGGGGAGGCGAGTAGGATCGTCAGGCCAAAGAAAGCGAACATCATCATCCCCATTAAGAAACTGTGAGAGATGTGATCCGTTAAGGGTACATGGTGTGGGATGATCCGGAGTAAGAGTGGGATGGCGGGCATTAAAGTCGCCAAGAACAATAGTGGGAGCCCCATCATGGAGGTCGTGAAGAACCTGGGGGTCCAGAGAATCACTCTTGGAATGAACATTGACTACACGAAGGGTCCGGTCACCAAGAGTAAGGGAGACAGAAAGTAATTCAGACGGGGGTCCATGTGAGTCAGGTGAAGGGAGACGAACAGATGGAATGGTGTTACACACAAGGGTGAGGAGGCCACGAGTCTGCCCACGGTACCGAGGCAGGGTGTAAACAGTATAGCCAGAGAGGCGGAGTGGAGTAACATCGTCTGTGATGGTTTCCTGAAGTAGAGCAACATCTACTTGATGGGAGAGCACAAACTGGGCGAGGTCTGTCCGGCGAGGTCTAAGTCCCTGGATGTTCCATTGTAAGAAGAGGAGGGAACGGCCTCCGGTGTGAGATGAGTCGGTGGGGCTAGACGGCTCCAGAGGAGGTACCAAATTCTGTTGAGAAAAATGGAGAGGGAGGAGTGGGAGAGCGAGGGATGGATCCTCCATCTCGGGAGATGGAAGGAGGCGGGTCATCAGGGCTGCAAAGTGCGCCCCTGTTGGGTCAAGGTGTCCAGAATGAGTTGTTGTTGCCTTTGCAATGTCGCAATTGTTTTCACAAACGAGTCGAGTTGGGCAGAGAGAAAATTTGCTTGGAGTGGTGATCCAGACGGAGAGTGATTGTTTCCATAGAACCAACTTGGTGTACCTGTGCAGGAGCTGGAGGTGGCAGCGAGGATTGCCGAGGGCCCGACTGGGCATGTGGTGGTGGTTGCGACGGAGAGGGACGGTGAGGGTTCAGTTGAGTAAGAGGTGGTGGTGCTGGTGAGAGACAGCGGTGGTCCGGGTGGGCAGGAGATGGTGGTGACTGTGTGGCAGGGTCGGCAACGACCTTGTTCCAAGAAAGGTAGGGAGAGGGAGGGAGGGGAGAAAGGATGGGTGGTGGGGGTGATAGGGGGGATGGTAGAGGAGAGGAGATCAATGGGAAATCCTTGGTGGATGGAAGAGGCAGTGGTGGATAGGAGTGAGGTTTGGTTGACAGGGCCTTCGTCAGAGACGAGGGCGGTGGTACAAGGTAAGTTTTCCCCGGGCGGGTGCCAGGACGCTGTGGGCAATTGGCATTCCAGGCGTGGTGACTGCCATGGCAATTGACACACCGTGGAATAACTGGGATTTTGTTCTGAATTTTCGATTTGCATTCCACTGTGTCGTGAGGACCTGCACAGAAAGCGCAGGCGACCATCCTCGTGCACTCCCAGGTGCGGTGTTTCCACGATTGGCAACGACCACAGATTTTCGGGGTTCCGATAAATCGGTCGAGAGGACAGTTGTGAATTGGTCCTACATTCACCTTCGGAGGGAGGGGGCCCACCCACCAGCCAATGAGTTCGTTGGATGGACGTTTGGAGACCGGGTTGATGCGGCGTTCCATGTCCAGTAGTTGTGGGAGAAGAGGGCGAAGATCGTCGATAGGGATCTCCCAGGGTACGTGGCGAACCATTACCTTGGTATGACGAGTTTCTGGGGTGATGATGGTGAACTTCAGAATCACCTTCCCCTGGGGAGCAGGAAAGCCCACCTGAGTGAGCAGGCGTACCGTCTCATCCATTTGTGTGGTGACTATCACGGCTGTGGGACCTCGGCGGAGGTGAAGTGTTGAGTCCTGAAGTGGAGAGCAGTGACGGAAGAACCAGGTCGTCCGTGTGCTCAGAGGCAAGTCCCGAGGGAAGGCGAGACGACGAAGGCGCGACGGGGCAGGGAGACAAAGGGAATCCCCCTATGTCCATCGTTGGCGGAGGGTCGGTCATTGAGCCACATGTAAGCTCACTTGGGGACACCGATGACAGGAGTCCACCCTCTACAGCCCCAGAAGGGGTGCAAGGGGGAGCCGTGGCCCCTGCTGGAGACCCTGACTTCTGAGGTTTCTGCGTCTTCTTTGACGTGTCTTCAAGAAGAAAGTCATCAGCATCACTGTCACCTACTGCCGCCGTTTCCAATGAACAAGAGTGTTTAACGGCGGGCATAGGGCACTTTGGCAACACTGCAGTCAGGTGGAGTGGTAATGGCGTCACTGCTATGTCACCACTATCACATTACGCATGCGCAAACTTGAAAAACTTTGCTCAGAGGGATTGGGTGGTAGAACCAGTTGTTTTATCTCCAAAAAAGGACAAAGTCCAAAAGTAAAAAAAAAAAAATAGATGCCACTGTGCTGATAACCGGGTCTTACTATAGTTGTCTGCACAGGCTGGGATTGGTAGACTAGCTGAATTCGTCAGAAATACTACTTTTAAGGAGCAATCTCTTTCAGCCTTTGTTGACACTACGAACGCATGGCGATCTGAATTTTAGATCTAATGTAAGTATTTTGTTTACTCTGAGTAAATATGTTATCTTTTGTGCAAAATATATGACATTTAAATCCAAATATTCCTGGTCTTGCAAGGAATCCAGCATTGTCAATTATATTATCCTAACTTTAGTTTGAGGTATTATTTATTACTATACCTTTAAATCTAGTGTTTTCCCCCAAACATTTCTCAGAGAGGGAAGAGCCAGCGAGTGTGAGAAGAGGGGGAGGGGGGGGGGGGAGTTGAGTCCATTATTTGAATGGCCATTAACTTGGTGACTGTATTTCTCTATTTCTCTTAAATATTAATTGTGTGCGTGTACCATCATAAAAGTAAGATGTTATTTTTACTAGAACATAGGTATTGTGTCGGGAAAAAGTGGAATTTGGGGGTCGGCCCGGTCTCTGTTTCAATTAATCCCATATGTTATGTTGTTCACTTTACGCATTTCTTGCTTTACGCGGGCCTCCGTGGGTTCAATTGACCGCGTAAAGTGAGGGTTCACTGTATTGTACATTAACAACTGTGATGTACTATACTGTCAGGTGCTACTAGGTACATCCCAAGGGCTCTGTGTAATATATAATGTATGTTCTTATGGTAATGTATAACATACATTCATGTTATGCTAATCTGTGTAATTTGTTGTATATAGTGAGTTTATATAACACATAATGGTGGTTGGGTGTGAAGTTGGCTTCTTGTACAAGGTGTTACAAACTTGGGGTCTTGTGATGTTACTCCAATTATTATCTTATATGTTAATGTTAATTCAAGTAGTTTGAGGTATATACTTAATTGTCTTTTACTGTAACTTGTTGTAATTGTCTCATTAATAATTTGTGAATTAATGTAACTAATGTTATTACCCACAATGCTTGGTGGGAGAGTTGAGGAGGGAATGAAGGTAGAGAGAACCGGGAGGACTCACTGTAGACCAGACCTGTGTGTCTTGCTGCTTCACACAACTCAGTTGAGTTTAGGTCTGTGTGGATGGTCTTTGTCTGTGTGGATCTATCCTGTGAATCTACCTTGTAAATAATAATTGTACCAAGTATAGAAAGCAGGAGTTGGTGGCTATCCTTTGTCTTCCAGCACTGGTCCCCATGAACACTTGACATGCACTGGCAACTGTAATAGGCCTCATGGGTTACTTGTTAGTGCTGTCAACTACAATCCCATAAGACACTGGTTCACTGTTGTGGGCAGGCAGGGTTTGTGAGTCATTATCTTGTGGTGGTCTACACATAATATATGTAATATTATCTTTAATAAAAACATTAAATGATCAAATATATAGTAGTACCCCGATTTACGCGGTCAATTGAACCCACAGGGTACCGCGGAAAATGATAACCGCGTAAAGTGAACAACAGAACATATGGGATTAATTCCAATAGAGACTGGCCCGACCCCCAAACTCCACTTTTTGACGACACACAACTATGTTGTAGTAAAAATATTATCTTAACTTTATGATGGTATGCACACACAATTAATAATTAAGAGAAATATCAATAATATTAGTTTTTTTTTGCACTTACTGTACATTAGTAGAAAAGATGGCTGGGCACACAGGGATGGGGGGTTGGTTCCGAGGCAGAGGGCAGATTATTGGCCCTCACCTGTATCACTTGTATCAATTGTATCACTATCCACCACATAGGCTTGCAGGGCCTCTTTGTCAAACCCCTCAAAGTCCATATAAGTCCATATCCTCACTATCACTGACTTAGGCCGGCTGTGGTGGGTGGCGGGTGAAGAACTCGGTAATTTTTGATGACTGAGCGACCTTGTGCGCATCCTGCTCGCGCCGCATCCCGCGTATATGAGTAGATGCACTGCGGAAAGTGAAAGTTCGGTTCTGGCGAGGCACCGCGTAAATGAGAAATCGCGGAAAGTGAAACCGCGTAAAGCGGGGTAATACTGTATCCAGTACTTGGCTGCTCACTAAGGAAGAATTATAAGATCTTGCCTCCGTACCATCCATTACATTAGAGATACCTCACCTTTTGAAAGGTTTTATTACAGTCTCTACTTTCACTTTATCCCTTGTTTTGATCAGACAGCACATCAAGTGATGCAGCGCGTGTAGCCCCACTTTTTGTAAAGGATTTTTCACCAGCCATCATCCAATTCTTCCAGTCTTCACACACATGATCTTTAAATGGCTTGTTCAGGCAAACTTCCATTCAAAGTATTTAATATGTTAAACATATCACCATATTGGTGGTCATATTGACCTAAACTTTACCACAGGTGGTTTGGTAGTTTGGGGAGTCATCTTATACCACAGATTTGAGTTAAAACCATGGAACTTAGACTGTAATGTGGACCTCATCTTATCCAAAGGTCGCCTAATCTACTGTTCAAAAGTTAATGTAATTTTGATACCAATATTGTAAATAAAATGTTTGTTATAATTTTATGTTTTATTATTCACATGAAAATATTAGGATGAAAAATACTGCCATTAAGATTGTGGATTATGGGGTACAGAAACCTCTCCCATATTTATGTGGGGTGGATTATGGGTACAGAAACCTCTCCCATATTTATGTGGGGTGGATTATGGGGTAGAGAAACCTCTCCCATATTTATGTGGGGTGGATTATGGGGTACAGAAACCTCTCCCATATTTATGTGGGGTGGATTATGGGGTACAGAAACCTCTCCCATATTTATGTGGGGTGGATTATGGGGTACAGAAACCTCTCCATATTTATGTGGGGTGGATTATGGGGTACAGAAACCTCTCCCATATTTATGTGGGGTGGATTATAGGGTACAGAAACCTCTCCCATATTTATCTGGGGTGGATTCAGGGGCACAGAAACCTCTCCCATATTTATGTGGGGTGGATTATGGGGTACAGAAACTTCTCCCATATTTATGTCGGGTGGATTATGGGGTACAGAAACCTCTCCCATATTTATGTGGGGTGGATTATGGGGTACAGAAACCTCTCCCATATTTATGGGGGGTGGATTAAGGGGTACAGAAACCTCTCCCATATTTATGGGGGGTGGATTAAGGGGTACAGAAACCTCTCCCATATTTATGTGGGGTGGATTATGGGGTACAGAAACCTCTCCCATATTTATGTGTGGTTGTTTTAGGGGGTACAGAAACCTCTCCCATATTTATGGGGGGTGGATTATGGGGTACAGAAACCTCTCCCATATTTATGTGCGGTGGATTAAGGGGTACAGAAACCTCTCCCATATTTATGTGGGTGGATTATGGGGTACAGAAACCTCTCCCATATTTATGTGGGTGGAGTATGGGGTAGAGAACCTCCCATTTATGGGGGGATTGGGTACAGAAACCTCTCCCATATTTATGTGGGGTGGATTATGGGGTACAGAAACCTCTCCCATATTTATGTGGGGTGGATTATGGGTACAGAAACCTCTCCCATATTTATGTGGGGTGGATTATGGGGTACAGAAACCTCTCCCATATTTATGTGGGGTGGATTATGGGGTACAGAAACCTCTCCCATATTTATGTGGGGTGGATTATGGGGTACAGAAACCTCTCCCATATTTATGTGGGGTGGATTATGGGGTACAGAAACCTCTCCCATATTTATGTGGGGTGGATTATGGGGTACAGAAACCTCTCCCATATTTATGTGGGGTGGATTATAGGGTACAGAAACCTCTCCCATATTTATCTGGGGTGGATTCAGGGGCACAGAAACCTCTCCCATATTTATGTGGGGTGGATTATGGGGTACAGAAACCTCTCCCATATTTATGTCGGGTGGATTATGGGGTACAGAAACCTCTCCCATGTTTATGTGGGGTGGATTATGGGGTACAGAAACCTCTCCCATATTTATGTGCGGTGGATTATGGGGTACAGAAACTTCTCCCATATTTATGGGGTGTGGATTAAGGGGTACAGAAACCTCTCCCATATTTATGGGGGGTGGATTAAGGGGTACAGAAACCTCTCCCATATTTATGTGGGGTGGATTATGGGGCACAGAAACCTCTCCCATATTTATGTGGGGTGGAGTATGGGGTACAGAAACCTCTCCCATATTTATGTGGGGTGGATTATGGGGTACAAAACCTCTCCCATATTTATGTGGGGTGGAGTATGGGGTACAGAAACCTCTCCCATATTTATGTGGGGTGGATTATGGGGTACAGAAACCTCTCCCATATTTATGTGGGTTGGATTATGGGGTAGAGAAGCCTCTCCCATATTTATGTGGGGTGGATTATGGGGTACAGAAACCTCTCCCATCTTTATGTGGGGTGGATTATGGGGTACAGAAACTTCTCCCATATTTATGTGGGGTGGATTAAGGGGTACAGAAACCTCTCCCATATTTATGTGGGGTGGATTATGGGGTAGAGAAGCCTCTCCCATATTTATGTGGGGTGGATTATGGGGTACAGAAACCTCTCCCATATTTATGTGGGGTGGATTAAGGGGTACAGAAACCTCTCCCATATTTATGTGGGGTGGATTATGGGGTACAGAAACCTCTCCCATATTTATGTGGGTTGGATTATGGGGTAGAGAAGCCTCTCCCATATTTATGTGGGGTGGATTATGGGGTACAGAAACCTCTCCCATATTTATGTGGGGTGGATTAAGGGGTACAGAAACCTCTCCCATATTTATGTGGGGTGGATTAAGGGGTACAGAAACCTCTCCCATATATATGGGGGGTGGATTAAGGGGTACAGAAATGTCTCCCATATTTATGTGGGGTGGATTATGGGGTACAGAAACCTCTCCCATATTTATGGGGGTGGATTATGGGGTACAGAAACCTCTCCCATATTTATGGGGGGTGGATTAAGGGGTACAAAAACCTCTCCCATATTTATGTGGTGTGGATTATGGGGTACAGAAACCTCTCCCATATTTATGGGGGGTGGATTAAGGGGTACAGAAACCTCTCCCATATTTATGGGGGGTGGATTAAGGGGTACAGATGTAAGGGGGTGTTGTTGGCAAAAGTTTCCACTTTTAATTCTACTCATTTCTTTTATCTATAGAGAGATTTTAGTCTTTAGTTATTTTTGCACTTTCAAATACAGTTTTAATTAAGTTACAAAATGTTTGTACTCAGAAATAGTCACAAAATTATTTGTACAGTAATACCCCGATTTACGCGGTTTTACTTTACGCGATTTCTTATTTACGTGGTACCTCGCCAGAACCGGACTTTCATTTTACGCGGTGCATCAACTCATATACACGGGAAGCGGCGCTGGCAGGATGCGCACAAGGTCGCCCGGTCATCAAAACATTACCGAGTTCTTCACCCGTCACCCACCACAACCGGCCCAAGTCAGTGATAGTGAGGATATGGACTTATATGGACTTTGAGGGGTTTAACAAAGAGGCCCTGCAAGCTTCTGTGGTGGATAGTGATACAATTGATACAAGTGATACAGGTGAGGGCCAATAATCTGCCCTCTGCCTCGGAATCAACCCCCCATCCCTGTGTGCCCAGCCATCTTTTCTGCTAATGTAAGTGTTAGAAAACCTAATATTATTGATATTTCTCTTAATTATTAATTGTGTGTGCATCCCATCATAAAATTAAGATGTTATTTTTACTACAACGTAGGTATTGTGCCTGAAAAAGTGGAGTTTGGGGGTCAGGCCAGTCTCTATTGGAATTAATCCCATATGATCTGTTGTTCCATTTACGCGGTATTCGTTTTACGCGGTACCCCGTGGGTTCAATTGACCGCGTAAATCGGGGTATCATTGTACTCTTAATACTGATGACACAAAGATTATACATTACACTGCATTCTGAAAAATTTCACTAAGTATCACAGAAACCTCTCATATTTATGGGTGGTGGGTTAAGGGCACAAAAATTGTCAGTTTTATGATAAAAGAATGTAAAACATTAAATATTTCCCTTTAATGACCATTGTTTTTACAGGGATGAGCCCACCCGGGTGGTGGTCACCAACCCACATTGTTGCCTGGGGAGCGAAAATGTAATAATAATAACAATAATGATAATAATAATTGGTTCATAATATATAAACATTTTAATATAAAATACAAAATTAAAAATAATAATAGTAACAACAACACTGACAATAATAATAATAATAATAATAATAATAATAATAATAATAATAATAATAAAGAACCATGAATAAATGCAAACAATAAATCAATAGTGAGAAACAATATACAGTATTACCCCGCTTTACACGTTTTTTTTTTTACGCATTTCCATGTTTACGCGGTACCCTGCCAGACCCGGAATGCTCACTTTACGCAGCGTATGTACTCTTTTACGCCGAGAGCGGCGCGGGCAGGGTGCACACAAGGTCGCCCAGTCATCAAAAAATTACCGAGTTCTTCACCAGCCACCCACCACAGCCGGCCCAAGTCAGTGATAGTGAGAGTGATAGTGAGGATATGGACCTCTATGGACTTTGAGGGGTTTGACAAAGAGGCCCTGCACGCCTCTGTGGTGGATAGTGATACAATTGATATAAGTGATACAGGTGAGGGCCAATAATCTGCCCTCTGCCTCAGAACCAACCCCCCATCCCCGTGTGCCCAGCCATCTTTTCTACTAATGTAATTGTTAAAAAACCTAATATTATTGATATTTCTCTTAATTAATAATTGTGTGTGCATCCCATCATAAAATTAAGAACTTATTTTTACTGCAACATAGATATTGTGTCTGAAAAAGTAGAATCTGGGGGTCGGCCTGGTCTCTATTTCAATTAATCCCATATGTTATGTTGTTCACTTTACGCGTTTCTCACTTTACGCAGGCCTCCGTGGGTTCAATTGACCGCGTAAAGCGAGGGTTCACTGTATGTATGTTGTGTTGTCAAAGTAAGAGTAACATTTGAGACTCTGCAATTGTGTGTAAATGAGGCAGAAAGTCAAATCATCAAACTGGGACTTGGTCACATATGGCAGCAGGGTCTACCATTAGACAACAAATGATGCTACCATTATCTTCCCAGGCGGTAGTACATCCGTGTTTGATAGCTGTCTACTATTTACGACATTACGTACAATGTAAGTTTCATAAAGCACCTATCAATATCTTTAGTAATGGTTTATACAGTTAATTTAATTCAAGTAAACTATTTTATACCGTATGTTTTGTATAATGTTCACGATTACCTCTTCTGTGATGGTCAATAAACAGTAATAGTTAACCCTTAATTTATAGAGATTTTCTTTGGTAAGTTAAACATTCAGTCTTTAGGGTGCACTACCGTCTACCTGTGGTGACTAATAATGAAGAGTTATACTTCCTTATTGGATATTCCTTGACAACAACAACACGCTTCACCATCTTGTATATTTTTATCAATTTTCTTGTAAAGCAGTTTATTTCTCCTCCTCCTGGACATTACAGCAAGTGTTTGGTGAGTTATTAAGAGTGCAGGTGTGTTATATGACCTTGTTTACCTTAACTATGTTAAGTTAATGCTGTATTATGACCTTTCCTGCTATGTGGAATGATAAAGATTCATTTTATGCCATAACGGGAAATTGATTAGGTTAAGTATGGTTATGTAAGTTATGTTAGTTTAGCATTACAGTGGTTAATCTTAAGGTGAAATAAGCTGTGACCAATCTTCAGGTGACCCCAAATATGTTTAAATATATTTACTAAACAACTGAACACAGTAAATTAATTTACAGTAAGTAAAGTAAAATGTTGTGTTGTGTTAAGTTGTCCTATTTTGTGTGATGCTACACAACAAAACTCACAACAGCAGACAACACAAAGCTGATGACAGTATAACATCACACTTTTGTTTTACATTAATATCTACTGTTTAAAGTTGTTTTCTGCCATATATATTTATATATGCTGATAACCACAAGGAAAGAAGAAAACACGAAGTTCCCAAGCGCTTTCGTGTAATTCACATCTTCAGGGGTGAGTACAGACTAAAGAGAAATACAAACCAAGGTGTATATATACAGAGGAGGGTGAGACCAGGTCCACAATGGTCAGGTATTAGGTAATGACCCTACTAATCTTTAAATAGCACACAACGGTTGGTGGTCAGGTCAGATGGTCAGGTGACCCGACCTTCTCATCTGGTTACAAATCTTCTTAATTACAAAATTGTCCAGCTTGTACATGCCGTTACTCAAATTCATGTTGAATGCTTCGGTATGTTTAATAAGACTAGATTCTATGATGTTCCTACTATCAATTGAATTACATGGTAATATTGAGGAGGCATTATCCCAGTCAATGCAATGCTTGTTATCCCTCAAATGAACAAACAGAGCATTGGATTCCTGGCCTGTCCTAACACTGTATTTGTGTTGTTTAATTCTAGTTGCAAGATCTTTACCTGTCTGGCCTAAGTAAAACATATTACATTCCTTGCAAGGAACTTTATAAATGCAACCAATTGTGTTGTTGGGGGAGTTCTTGATTAACATTTGTTTAACAGTGCATGAGTTTTTAAATGCCACATTGACATTCCAGGTTTTTAGTTGTGAAGGCATGTGTGAGAAATTTTTGTGAAATGGTAATATTAAGATATTCTTATGGTCATGGGTGGGCTTGGGATCAGTTCTATAAAAAGTTTTCTTAGTAATGTTTAGGCATTTGTCTATGAAAGATCTAGGGTATTTAAGGTTTGAGCCAATTTTATATACGGTATATATTTGTATTCCTCATCAATGAATTCCGGACTGCAAATTCTCAAGGCACGTAAAAACATTGTTGAAAATACTGACTGTTTGACTTTATTATGGTGGGCAGGATAATAATGAATGTATGAACACACATTAGTTGGTTTTCTATAAATACTAAACTTAAAAGTGTTACCTATTCTGTGTATTAGACAGTCTAGGAATGGCAATTTACAGTCTTGCTCTAATTCCACAGTGAATTTGATCGAGGGGGTTAAGTTGTTAAGTTGTGGCAGGAAAGCTTTTAGGTCCTCATTATATGGCCAGAGACATAATACATTATCAACATATCTAAACCAGACTGCTGAAAGTGGTAAAATATTACTTAATAGTTTCTTTTCAAAGAATTCCATATATAGGTTGCTTAATACAGGTGAGAGTGGATTACCCATTGCCCTACCAAATTTTTTAGCATAATATTCTCCATTGAATTCGAATTTGCAATCCTTAATACCGTATATACCCGTGTATAGCACGAGTTCTTAAGACCAAATTTTTTGGCAAAAAGTTGGGGGTCGACCTCTATACGGGTAATAGTTTCGTTAGGTTGAAAAATATTTACCAGTAACTACCAGTAAACAATGGAAACGACGCACCAACGCACCACCCGCTGTGAGTGTCGGTACAGTTGCCAGGGCAGATCTCTTGCGTCATCATAGCAAGCCCAAAGTAGCCAAATGCATGGTATGGTATGCACAGGAGGATGTAAAACATAAAGTATACACGTGGGCTAATCGTGATGACATAATATGATGTGAGTCAGATCATCTACACTCAGTTGCCAGTTTCAAAATTTTCCTTTTAAAATTTTAAGTTACCGAGTATTTCTTTTCCCAAATCGTTTTACAATACTGTAGGTAAAACAGTATACTATTGTGCAAACCCCACAGAAAAAAAATTAACAAATGGAGACACCAAAAATGTAAAAAAAAAAAAAATGCTGTCTGACTTGCAACACTGTTGGTAGGGTCAGGTGGTTCTAACGGTACCTGCCAGGACCCGGTAATCAAATTTATAACAATATCTAACCTCAATTACTGTAGTTTATCTGATGTAGGCAATATGAAGTAAAAAATACCAGTTAAAGTGAGAAATTGGAAGAGAATAAACAAGAATGATGTTGGGCTATTTTTGGTTGGGCTGAGGGAGAGAGTACCAGCTGTTTGGTCTTTTTTGGCGGGAGAGTCACGCAAATATCCGTACTAGTATTTGTTTGGTGTGTTCTATATTTTTAAAAATGAATACTTGTAAATTAAAAGTACCGTAACATTGTATTATATAAAAACTTGTCATATTTCTGGAAAATAAGAAGCAAGAAAATAAGAATACACCGGTAAACACAATTTCAACGTACGCTAAAATTAAAAGCTGCTTAAGAAGGGCCGATACAAACACAAAGCCTCCACGACCAGGGCTCTGCCGTATCAGCTAGACGGTACACGTGTTTTTCGAATCGTTTTCAGTTAAAAAACTTTTACATCACAAGTGAATTAGGATAGAATATTATTGTAATATAACAGTTTTTAACTGAAAACCATTCGAAAAGCGATTACGGTAACATCTTTTGAACGAAAGAAAGCGAGTTTTTGTCACGATTTTATCCCACTTTCCACTATAATACGTACGTCATTTCAGCAAAAATATTACATTTCCATATTCTCAGAAATAAATAGTAGTTTTGCTGAAACGTGATGTATTTCAATGTAAATTAGGATAAACTACATGAAAACAAAAGACTTTACCTAACCTTCCGATGTTCAAGATATGTTACTCGTATTTTTAATAGTTTTCGGTTAAAATACTGTTATATTAGTGATATTCTATTCATACTGTGGTTGATATAATACCTTCACGGAAATGTAATATTTTTTGCTGAAATGACATACGTATTACAGTGGAAAGTGGGATAAAATTGTGATGAAAACAATGACTTTGGCTTTCTTTCGTTCAAAAGATGTTACCGTAATCACTTTTCGAATGGTTTAGTTAAAAAACTGTTGTATTATATTACAATAATATCCTAATTGACTTGAATAAATATTACGATACCATATTTCTGAATATTTTCATTAAAATCCATCAAATCATTTTCTTTGTCATCGTCTGCAGCACCAAACAGCTTCTCCCAGTCCTCTCCTTGAACAGGGCTAGAGGGTACGTGTTTTTCGAATCGTTTTCAATTAAAAAACTATTACATCACACGTATATTTTACCTAAACTGCGCCTGAATGAATATATTCTCGGAAATAAATAGTAGTTTTGCTGAAACGTGATGTATTTCAATGTAAAATAGGATAAAATACATGACGAAAACAAAAGACTTTACCTAAGCTTCCGATGTTCTTGAGATGTTACTCGTTTTTTTAATAGTTTTCGGTTAAAATTCTGTTATATTACAATGATATTCTATTCATACTGTGCTTGATATAATACATTCACGGGAATGTAATATTTTTGCTGAAATGACGTATGTATTAAAGTGGAAAGTGGGATCAAATCGTGAAGAAAACAATGACTTTCGCTTTTCTTTTATTCAAAAGATGTTACCGTAATCGCTTGTCGAATGGTTTAGTTAAAAAACTGTTGTATTACAATAATATTCCCTCCTAATTGACTTGAATAAATACTTGAATGGAAATATACAATATTTTTGTTGAAACTACCCGCGTTTCAGTGTAAAGTGTCGTGATAATAAATGGTAAACAAGTTTATAGGACGTAGTGTTTTCCTGTAGGTTTTGTTGTTCCTTTACCCTCAAAAACTTGGGTCGACCTATAAACGAGGAATATCATAAATTAACGATTTCTTGGTCATAAAATCGGGGTCGACCTATATACGAAGGGGGGTTATAGACGAGTATATACGGTACATAGTTTGATGAGTTCGATGAAGTCGTCTTTCGAGACGGGCAGTGAAATATCCTCCAGGAAATCTATGAGGAACTCTAGTAAATCATCAACTGGGACCTTTGTAAAGAGTGATGTTACATCAAAACTGACCAGTTTAAAATCATAATTAATGTGTAAGTTATTGAGTTTATCAACCAAATCCATATTATTCTTGATATTGGAGTTAGAAATGTTGCCAACTAGGGGATTTAATAAAGAAACTAACCTTTTAGATAGTTTATAAGGGATTGACCCAACTGAGCTAATGATGGGTCTTGCTGGGTTATTGGGCTTGTGGGTCTTGATTACACCGTACATGTATGGCAGTGGAGGGGACGTTGAAATAAGATGTTTAGTGAGAGTAGCTTTGCCTCTCAATAGGGACTTCAGTTTTTTGTTGAACTGGGTGTTGACAGTGTTGAGAGGATTATTTATGAGTTTAGAATATGTTGTAGTATCACATAAAAGGTCATTCATTTTAGAGATATAGTCATCTTTGTTTAAAATCACTACTGTGTTGGCTTTATCTGCTTTAGTGACATGTAGATCCTTATTTTTCTTAAGGGCTTGGATTGCTTTGGTGAATCTTTCTGGACAGTTTGGAATGCAAGGCTTGGACATAGATGCATACACAACACCTTTACACATGTTCACTTCTTCACTTGTCAAATTACTGAATTTCTCCAAATTGCAAAATGCTCTGGCTATGTCAACACTGTCGACTCCCTTGTTAGAACCATCAAAACTTAAACCATCACCGAGGGCACACAAGGTATCATTGTCTAGTTGTTTAGAGGAGAGATTCACTACACAGTTGTGATTGGCATCCTTAGTCCAGTCACTATTTCTAATAAGGAGTGCCAATTTGTGGTCTATCTTAGCTTGAAGATCAGAACGCTCACGTCTCAGGTTATCAAAACAGTAATCCAACATGAACTTTTTCCAATAACTCGGTATGGTCATATTAAAAGCACACTTTTTTTGTCTTATAACTAGAATTAAACAACACAAATACAGTGTTAGGACAGGCCAGGAATCCAATGCTCTGTTTGTTCATTTGAGGGATAACAAGCATTGCATTGACTGGGATAATGCCCCCTCAATATTACCATGTAATTCAATTGATAGTAGGAACATCATAGAATCTAGTCTTATTAAACATACCGAAGCATTCAACATGAATTTGAGTAACGGCATGTACAAGCTGGACAATTTTGTAATTAAGAAGATTTGTAACCAAATGAGAAGGTCGGGTCACCTGACCATCTGACCTGACCACCAACCGTTGTGTGCTATTTAAAGATTAGTAAGGTCATTACCTAATACCTGACCATTGTGGACCTGGTCTCACCCTCCTCTGTATATATACACCTTGGTTTGTATTTCTCTTTAGTCTGTACTCACCCCTGAAGATGTGAATTACACGAAAGCGCTTGAGAACTTCGTGTTTTCTTCTTTTCTTGTGGTTATCAGCATATACCTAGATCATGCGCACCTACAGTGATTTACTTGCATATATTAATATATGTATATTATTGTTACCTTAGGCTGATATAACCTGCCACAGACTACCACAGGCTGATATAACCTGCCACAGACTACCCCAGGCTGATATAATCTGCCACAGACTACCCCAGGCTGACATAACCTGCCAAAGACTGCCCCAGGCTGATATATCCTGCCAAAGACTACCCGAGGCTGATATAACCTGTCAGGGACTTCCCCAGGCTGATATAACCTGCTACATACTACCCCAGGCTGATATAACCTGCCAGTCTACCCTAGGCTGATATATCCTGCCAGTCTACCCCAGGCTGATTTAACCTGCCAGAGACTACCCCAGGCTGATATAACTTGCCAGAGACTGCCCCAGGCTGATTTAACCTGCCAGAGACTACCCCAGACTGATATAACCCACTGACTAACAACTTGTGCAGAAAAAGGTGAGAATTTAGTCATGTGTGTAATTATGGTGTTGAGGGATAACATCTGTAATATTATTCAAGTAACTATTTCATAAGAAAAGCTGTAGATCACTTGACTTATCCTTTTGTGTACAGTTTTCAAAGCTTTTTAGAACAATTCTTTAATCCCTAGAGTACTATATTTTCACCCTTTGAATATGATGACATTCCCTGGAGTACATTAATATCAGTGTGGTCATTAGACTCAATAAGTTAAGGGAAACTATCCATAATAAAGTGATATTGAGTCTCAACTATAAGATGAATCACAAGGGTGAGACAGGGAGAGTAGGTCTTCCTGTTACTGCCAGTACAGTAAAGGGTGACTCAGGTCCCTCTCCTCCCTTTGTGGCAGCTGAGTGTTCTGGAAACTGATGTTGGTCCAGCTCTCCTGGTTATCTAATTCAGCCAAGCAATAGAGGATTGATGTGCTTACATGGTGGTGAAGACTCTCTAGCCTTCTTGTACAGGATACCTTCATACCAGCTGTCTCAATTTTTGGTATCTAGTAGGTTGGTAGTGTTTGGTTACCTCAAGGAGTTGTGATACAGCTTTGCCAGCTGTTCCCACCCTGTGTGTTAGCCTTAAGAGTTACTGTGCCTCCAGCTGAGGTCACATCCAACACATTCTTGCACATTTAAAAGCATCCACACTTTGTTACAGTCCAATATGTTTGTGTCAATCATTTCACGGACAACCTATAGAGTTAGCATATACAGTCAACCCTTGCTTTACGCGGTTTCACTTTACGCGTTTTCACTTTACGCGTTTCCATGTTTACGCGGTACCCTGCCGAACACGGAATGCTCACTTTCCGCGGTGTGTGTACCCCTTTACGCGGAGAGTGGCTGGCGGTCTTCTCGTGCCGCACCATTTTTGGATCCAAACCTCCCGCCATCTCTCCCGCCCTCTCCCGCCATCCGCCATGTTGTGTAAGCGGTGTGAGCATGGTGTGCACAAGGTCGCCCAGTCATCAAAACATTACCGAGTTCTTCACCCGCCACCCACCACAGCCGGCCCAGGTCAGTGATAGTGATAATTATAGTGAGGATATGGACTTATATGGACTTTGAGGGGTTTGACAAAGAGGCCCTGCAAGCCTCTGTGGTGGATAGTGATACAATTGATACAAGTGATACAGGTGAGGGCCAATAATCTGCCCTCTGCCTCGGAACCAACCGCCCATCCCTGTATGCCCAGCCATCTTTTCTACTAATGTAAGTGTTAAAAAACCTAATATTAATGATATTTCTCTTAATTATTAATTTGTGTGCATACCATCACAAAGTTAAGATATTATTTTTACAACAACATAGTTGTGTGTCGTCAAAAAGTGGAGTTTGAGGGTCGGCCCGGTCTCTATTTCAATTAATCCCATATGTTATGTTGTTCACTTTACGCATTTCTCACTTTCCGCGGTACCCTGTGGGTTATATTAACTGCGTAAAGTGAGGGCTGACTGTATAGGATTAGCGCAGGTCATAGACTCCTGGCTCTAGATAGTGAAGCCCGCTACAAAAACAAAAACAATCAAATCTATTATTTAAGGTAGATAAAGCCTGGATACGATTCACTGTCATTTGTTAACAATGTAAGTGAGGCCAGAATCAGAATTTAATTGTTTACAATTAGATGACAACAACCGCCAGCAAGACAGAATTATCGAAGGAATATTTAAGGCAAATATTAAATTTCTTCTCATACAAAACATGTACAGACATCCATTAACTGTCATATGATCATTTTTTCATCGTGTTTTACCACGTAATTTCCCTCATCCTTCATGTCCTGCTAACCTTCTTGTCCACCTTTACCCATAATATAATGTAACCAAACCTAACCTAACCTAACCTTCTCGTCCACCATGTTGTGGAAGCGGCGCGAGTAGGTTGCGCAGTAGGGTGTGTCATAGGTAGGGAAGATCAGCTAAAACTAATGGCCCATCACTTTTTTGGTAGATTTTAGTGTATATAAACAGAAAATAATTTCAGTTTCAATATTTTGCAACCTTTTGCTCGGTAAATTTTAGCGTGAAATTTATCGAAAATCTAACGTACAGCTGCATTAGTGCATTACAATTAAATAGTGAACATTGCTTTCTGACTTCATTCTTTAACAACCCAACTAACAATATTTTTTTCTGTTTCAGATTCTGATGCATTTATAAGTTGATAATATTTGCGATGGCTGCTTGTGTCAGGACGAGGAACCAAAAATCCAGCCATCTCAGTCACTATCTTGGGTCTGGGAGAGAGCTCCTGAAGTCGGAGTTGCCTACATTGAGAGATGCTTTGAGATACGGTGTTTTAATCAGGCAAATCAGTGAAAAGAACCAAAGAACTTACACAAACAAAGACATTGCCAGTGATATGACCAAAGCTGTCTTGGCACAGTACACTCTGGCTAACGCTCAGTTCAAGCCTCCAGTCATAACAAGTCAGAAGAAGATTAGTGAGAGACTGCTAGCCAATTGGGAAAAGGCAAGAGATATCTCTCTAGGGAGAGGAAAACTTGCAGTTAAGGACAGCTTTGCCAAGCAACTGGACCAGTTATTTGACATAATTACTTGCAAGTGCCCAATTGTTCTCTGTCCTGAGTTTGGATGCGATCGTGACTGTAAATCCGAGGCCCACATCTCCTGTATTTGCAAGCGTGAACTGAAGATTCCTGTGATCGAACTGACATTTGTCAAAGCACAGAGAGAGAAGACTGGCAGTATAGGGGCTCTCATGATTTCTAGCCAAGATATTCCGGAGTCCAAGAGACAGGAGGCTGCCACAGAGAGACAGAAGAGGAGAAGAGTTGCCGAGGAAAAGAGACTTGAGAAGGCCCAGGGTGAGGTAAAAAAGGCCGATGATTGGAGTCAAGCTGATTCAGAGTTTAATGACTTCCCCATGGCTGATCCGAGTGCTGACCAGGAGAATGGTGACTTTGTCCCTAACCCAGAAAATAATGATCCCAAACCTTCCAGGCATAAGATTCGAAATAGGAAAGATATCCCGAGCATAGCTCTGGCCAGCATGCGACACAACACTGGTCTCAGAGAAACTGCAGAGATAGCAACAGCTGCCTGGGTTGACGGTGGTTTGATAACACCTGATGATGTTCACCTGGTGATAGATCATAACAAAGTAAGGAGAGCTCAGGAGAAACTTGTCAGTAACCTAGAAGAGGAGTTTGATACGGGGATAAGAGAAAATGGAATCAATTGTTTGTTCTTTGATGGGAGAAGGGATGACACTAAAGTGTTCATGAAAGTTGGAGATTCTGACAAGTTGTTCCCTGCCATGGTGAAGGAGGAACACTACTCCTGCTGCAGTGAACCAGGAGGGAAGTATTTGTGGCATTTCACTCCAGAGAAAGGTGACATCAGGAAACCAGCTGAGATAGTGGCAGATAACATTGTGAACTGGCTCAGAGAGAGGAACGTAGACCAGACCCTGCAGGCCATTGGAGGGGACAGCACCAACACGAACACAGGGTGGCAAGGGGGGGTCATACAGTGGATAGAGCGGAAGATTGGGAGGAAGCTGGTCTGGATTGTCTGTGACCTCCACACCAACGAGTTGCCACTCAGACATCTGATCCAGGAGCTGGATGGCAAGACTCTTTCAAACAACAGATGGTCTGGTCCTCTTGGCAAGATGCTGGACTCTGCCACTGAGTTAGAAATAAATCCGAGCTTTGAAAAAATCACAGTTGGTCCTCCACTCGTTGAGCTTGCACATACTGTCATTGACGACCTGAGTACTGACCAGTACTATGGTTACATGATTTGCAGTGCCATCAAAACTGGGATCATGCCTGATTGACTTGCTTACCTGCAGATAGGTCCAGTCTCACATTCTAGGTGGCTCACAACGGCTCTCAGGTTATGCAGAATTTGGGTCGCTCATCATAAACTGAAAGGGAACCAGCTTCACAACCTGAGACTTATTGTCCAATTCATCATGAGTGTCTACTTGCCAAATTGGTTCAACACCAAGGTCAAGTCATTGTTCTCCAAAGGTCCGAGGCATGTTCTCTTCCAGCTTGAGCTCCTGAGGAGTCAGCCAAGGAAGGTTGTTCAGATTGTGGAGCAGACTGTGAGGAGATATTCCTGGTATGCTCATCCCGAGGCAGTTCTGCAGACAATGCTCTGCAGTAAGGATGAGGAGGAGAGAAGAGTGGCAGTCAAAAAGATCTTGGATATGAGACTTATGAGAGGATCTGGGCATGACGAATCAGTTGGTGACGATTCCTTCAGGGTCAGGAAGACTCCTGAAGTCAATCTAGGTGCCAAGACCCTCACTGATCTCATAGATCTGGATAACATCCAGGCTGGCAGTGAGCCCCCTCTTACCTGCAGCCTCACCAATGTTCAAGTCAGAGCTTTCCTGGACAACCCCATGCATGTCCCTGCCTGGCCCTCGCACACCCAGAGTATAGAGCGTTGTGTACAGCAAGTGAGCGAGGCCAGCAGTCACATGTACAGCCAGGAGAGGAGGGAAGGCTACATCCGAGCTCAGGTGGTCAGCAGGGAGGTGATGAGTAGAAACAGAAGCAAGAAAGACATGTTCTCTATGGTGTGCAGCAACACCGGGTCGTAGTAGTAAAACCGGTTTTTGTATTTGATGATTTTGTTTTCTAAAGGAATATTAAATTTAATAAATGTGTCAAGATCATTCGTTTCACTATTCTGGATCATTTTCATCCTAATAAATTAACCTGATACATTTACTTTACTTTAAATAAGCTATTTAGTGGTGTTGGTAAAAGGGTGTGAATACTGAATTTTCATAAGATTTCAAGTTAAAATTTACCTAGCAAAAAATGAAAATTTTTCAAATCTGAAGATATCACATGATTCTGCACATAGAACTACATCATTAATACCATGGGCCAATTTTTCAAACTCAAAAAAAAAAAATTCGCCTCCGTATGACACACCCTATTGCGCAGTGTATGTCCTTGTTGCGTTATCGGTGATGTCATATAACGTATCGGACTGTGATTGGGCAAAGCAGCCTTACCTCCCTCCCCGCTAGCTATGATTGGTTTAATGTACTATGACGTGCCTCGCCGCTGGAGTGTTCAAGCCCCTTGACCTACTCGCGTCAGTTACACCCCTCCCGGCTACACCGAGTATATCGGTATCCATTGTTCCATAAGAATGGCTTCCACCGGACCACCACCACCACCACCACAAAGAAACCTTGCATTACCTGGACCCAGCCACCCTCAGCCAAAGAAGACACGACGTTCCTTAAGCTGCGAAATCAAATATAAGATCATACAAGAGTTGGAGAAAGGAACAAGACAGGTTGATCTCGTGCGCCAGCATGGTGTTAACGAATCAACTATCAGGACAATTAAGAAGGATGCAGCCAAGATAAAGGAGCACATGAACATCACAAAGTCTACAGGTGCTTCTATGATCAAGTATTTCCACAACCAGGTGCTTCTCAAGACGGAAAAATTACTTGTGAGCTACTTGGTTCGTCAGGCGCGACGGAACGTGGCGGTGGACACGCGCTCAGTCAAGGAGTACGCACGTGAACTGTATGCTGCAGTGTCATGAAAGATGGGAATTGCAGAGCCCAAACCCATTAATGCTTCCTCTGGGTGGTTACAGAGGTTTAAGAAGAGGAACAAGATCACCAAATATCAACATTGGTGGTGAAGAAGCTAGTGCTGACCGTGTTGCGGCTAGGGAATTTCCTCCGTTTTTACGTGAGATTATGGAGGAAGGACACTACACCGATGACCAGGTGTTTAACATGGACGAATCTGGTCTTTTTGGGAAAAAGCTACCTTCCAAGACCTTTGTTGTGAAGAATGCCAGCAGGTGTCGGGGCTGGAAGTTGCAGAAGGAGCGCATCACCGTCCTGTTTACCACCAATGCCTCCTGTACCTGTAAAGCTCAAGTTATTGGTGATCCACACAGCACGCAAGCCGCACGCCTACAAGAGCATGGACATGACCAAGCTAAATGTCCACTGGCTGACCGCACGTAAGGCGTGGATGTTCTCTACTCTGTCCCTCTCCTGGTTTGATGACTGTTTCGTTCCTGACGTTAAGAAATTCTATGAGCAACACAATGTTCCATTCAAGATTTTGTTGCTGCTTAACAACGCACCAGGACACTCGCCTCTCCTGTTAGATCGTCACCCCAACGTAAAAGTGGTCTTTCTTCCTCCCAACACTACGTCTATAATACAGCCCATGGACCAAGAATTGATCTGTAATGTAAAAGCTGCATTCTCTGCTAAAAAATTCAAGCTCCTGAATGACTACACCAACACCAAGGAAGAGTTGCGTAACCTGAGTGACACCAACACCGATAGCAAGAGCGAAGACGACGAGGATCAACAGTTGGCAGAGCAAGAAGTACTTTTGAGACAATTTTGGAGAACATTCAACGTCAAGAAAGCTGTGGACTTCTTGGTGGAGGCATGGTATCAGTTGTCTGTAGCAACTGTTCGTCACGCATGGAGACATGTGTTGCAAGGTATTCCGGGTGTTAGGCAGAGTAAATCTGTGACTGGTGAGGTTCAGACTGTTGCAGTAGCAGTGGACCTTGCCAGAGAAGCTGCACAGAGTGTAACAGCTGCAGGCTTCTCTGAGACCACCAACGACGACATCCTGGAGGTGATAAGGGATCCTGATGCGACTACTGACGAGTTGGTAGATGATGATGACGTCAGTGAAGAGGCAGGTGGTGCGTCATCCCAAGAAGAACGCCACTTATCCCATAGTAATGTTAGGGGTGCCATCTAGTGTATTGGGAAAGTCAAGCTCCTCCTTTCTGACGACCCTGACGCTAACAGGTATGAAATCTTCACTACCCAGCTGTTGCAGACTATGGAGCCCTACATCAAGGTTTATCACGACAACATAAACACCAGCCGTCAGCAAAGCATTACAGAGTTCTTCACCCGCAACCCACCACTGCCAGCCCAAGCCAGTGATAGTGACAGAGGCAGAGACAGTGATGATGACTTTGAGGGATTTGTCACGGAGGCCCTGACAAGTGTGGATGACAGTGATGGTGACTCACCTGAGGGCCAGTAGCCTGCCCTCTGCCTCGGAACCAGCCTCCATTCCCCTACACCAACCCATCTCTTCTACTAACATAAGTGTTAACCCCAACCTTGTTTTTTTCTAACCTAACCTTCAGTATATTATTCTCTTATTGATTGTTCCCTTCTATATTATGTGTGGGTGAATACCATCATAAAGTTAAGATGTTATTTTTAGTAAAACGTACGTATTGTGTCGGAAAAAAATGGAGTTTGGGGGTCAGCCCGGTCTCTATTTCAATTAATCCCATATGCTATGTTGTTTACTTTACGCGGGCTGCCGTGGGTTCAATTAACTGCGTAAAGTTAGGGTTCACTGTAATAATATTTGGCCAATAACATGTTGAGTGAGGGTTTTGAAGCTGTAGAGAGAGGGTGTGTGTCGTCTGGCTTAGTGGGTCGGTGGCCCCAATGTCTTACTGACTCTTACAGCAGTAATATTCTTGTGTCTACTGAAGTGAGAGAGAATGAAAGGAAACTGCTTCACAATGATTTGACTGGGAAGACACTCCCTAAAAAAAGGTTAGTCAAGATGAAACTGGTGAAATAACAAAACCAGTGAGTAAATATGAGGGACATATGGTGATGTCCCTGCTTTACATATTTTCTCAAACTTTGACATAAACTCTGATTAACTGTAATTAAAACTCACTGGGGCTAGGTAAAATGGACTCCCTTGAGAAAGCAAAATTTGTGAGTTTTTCATGCCAGTCCCAGATGTGTGCAAAATGCATATATGAATACCGGGTAGCTATATTCACGTGTGTAACATCATTATTTGTAAATCAAGAGACCCATTCCCCAATTATGTAATTGTATATTTTCGGCCTTCCGGCTGCCGTGCTCATTCAATAAACCGTTTATTATTATTATTATTATTATTATTATTATTATTATTACTGTATTATTATTATTATTATTATTATTATTATTTTTATGCTTAAAACATTATAATAAATATGAAACAACAAATAAATAAACGTAAACATGAAATAACACTGTATGAACATTACCGTATATCTCGGCCTATAAGGCGTCGGGGTGCATAAGACGGCCCCCCCAAATTTCCATTTAAAAAGTAGTTTTTGAGCTCTATTCACTGTTAAGACCAGTACCCCAAATGTGACACTTACCCACTGACTCAGTAGTCCTCTACGAACCATCCTTGGTTTTTTAAAATAAGGCCAATTCACTTCAAGTAATGTCATCAAATGTTACCCGCTGGTTTGTAGTGTAAACACTAGTGACATCACTGAAGTGTCTGCTATTTACCGGTAACTGGAACTAATGTCGGTGTCGAGTAAAATTTTTCCATTTACTTGAAATGGATTTACCGATTTATTTGTTTATTTATTTATTTACAATATACTGTAACATATTAAACACACTGCAAGTATTTTCTTTAATTTATATGCTTGCTTCACACGAGACGATCGGTGGCAGGAGTGTTACCTCGTCTCGGTGGCGGGACTGTGTTCCTACTGTTTACCTTACTTTTTTTTTAGTAAGTTCTTTTTTGTTATATTTTTTACTAAAAGTGTTATTTTATGTGGATAAAATGTTACAATGGACTTAAAACTATAAAAAATCATCTGAGCATGCTTGAAAACATACATATCGACACCAAGGTCACCCAGATTGACCAACTACATCAATTTCTATAAGAAAAATCAACTTTTGAAGGTCAATATGGCGGTCATCTTCAAAAATGGCCGCCATCTTGGATTTTTAAATGGCCAATCAGGCAGACTTGACTAGTAACCATTAGAGACTTTGGTGCTTGTACCACCATTTTCATGATTCTCTTGAAAAACTGCATTTTGCTGCCCCACTAATGTCACCACTCCCATCTCAACATGACACTCGTATACTGAAATATTGTATTTCATACAGCATCCTCACAACACTACCACAACCCCCACACCACTTACACATCCTCACAACACTACCACAACCCCCCACACCACTTAAACATCCTCACAACACTACCACAACCCCCCACACCACATACACATCCTCACAACACTAACACAATCCCCCACACCACTCACACATCCTCACAACACTACCATACGGAGGCAAATTTTTTTTTTTTGAGTTTGAAAAATCGGCCCATGGTATTAATGATGTAGTTCTATGTGCAGAATCATGTGATATCTTCAGATTTGAAAACTTTTCATTTTTTGCGAGGTAAATTTTAACTTGAAATCTTATGAAAATTCAGTATTCCCACCCTTTTACCAACACCACTAAATAGTTTGTTTAAAGTAAAGTAAATGTATCAGGTTAATTTATTAGGATGAAAATGATCCAGAATAGTGAAACGAATGATCTTGACACATTTATTAAATTTAATATTCCTTTAGAAAACAAAATCATCAAATACTACGACCCGGTGTTGCTGCACACAATAGAGAACATGTCTTTCTTGCTTCTGTTTCTACTCATCACCTCCCTGCTGACCACCTGAGCTCGGATGTAGCCTTCCCTCCTCTCCTGGCTGTACACGTGACTGCTGGCCTCGCTCACTTGCTGTACACAACGCTCTATACTCTGGGTGTGCGAGGGCCAGGCAGGGACATGCATGGGGTTGTCCAGGAAAGCTCTTGACTTGAACATTGGTGAGGCTGCAGGTAAGAGGGGGCTCACTGCCAGCCTGGATGTTATCCAGATCTATGAGATCAGTGAGGGTCTTGGCACCTAGATTGACTTCAGGAGTCTTCCTGACCCTGAAGGAATCGTCACCAACTGATTCGTCATGCCCAGATCCTCTCATAAGTCTCATATCCAAGATCTTTTTGACTGCCACTCTTCTCTCCTCCTCATCCTTACTGCAGAGCATTGTCTGCAGAACTGCCTCGGGATGAGCATACCAGGAATATCTCCTCACAGTCTGCTCCACAATCTGAACAACCTTCCTTGGCTGACTCCTCAGGAGCTCAAGCTGGAAGAGAACATGCCTCGGACCTTCGGAGAACGATGACTTGACCTTGGTGTTGAACCAATTTGGCAAGTAGACACTCACGATGAATTGGACAATAAGTCTCAGGTTGTGAAGCTGGTTCCCTTTCAGTTTATGATGAGCGACCCAAATTCTGCAGAACCTGAGAGCCGTTGTGAGCCACCTAGAATGTGAGACTGGACCTATTTGCAGGTAAGCAAGTCTATCAGGCATGACCCCAGTTTTGATGGCACTGCAAATCATGTAACCATAGTACTGGTCAGTACTCAGGTCGTCAATGACAGTATGTGCAAGCTCAACGAGTGGAGGGCCAACTGTGATTTTTTCAAAGCTCGGATTTATTTCTAACTCAGTGGCAGAGTCCAGCATCTTGCCAAGAGGACCAGACCATCTGTTGTTTGAAAGAGTCTTGCCATCCAGCTCCTGGATCAGATGTCTGAGTGGCAACTCGTTGGTGTGGAGGTCACAGACAATCCAGACCAGCTTCCTCCCAATCTTCCGCTCTAGCCACTGTATGACCCCCCCTTGCCACCCTGTGTTCGTGTTGGTGCTGTCCCCTCCAATGGCTTGCAGGGTCTGGTCTACGTTCCTCTCTCTGAGCCAGTTCACAATGTTATCTGCCACAATCTCAGCTGGTTTCCTGATGTCATCTTTCTCTGGAGTGAAATGCCACAAATACTTCCCTCCTGGTTCACTGCAGCAGGAGTAGTGTTCCTCCTTCACCATGGCAGGGAACAACTTGTCAGAATCTCCAACTTTCATGAACACTTTAGTGTCATCCCTTCTCCCATCAAAGAACAAACAATTGATTCCATTTTCTCTTATCCCCTTATCAAACTCCTCTTCTAGGTTACTGACAAGTTTCTCCTGAGCTCTCCTTACTTTGTTATGATCTATCACCAGGTGAACATCATCAGGTGTTATCAAACCACCGTCAATCCAGGCAGCTGTTGCTATCTCTGCAGTTTCTCTGAGACCAGTGTGGTGTCGCATGCTGGCCAGAGCTATGCTCAGGATATCTTTCCTATTTCGAATCTTATGCCTGGAAGGTTTGGGATCATTATTTTCTGGGTTAGGGACAAAGTCACCATTCTCCTGGTTAGCACTCGGATCAGCCATGGGGAAGTCATTAAACTCTGAATCAGCTTGACTCCAATCATCGGCCTTTTTTACCTCACCCTGGGCCTTCTCAAGTCTCTTTTCCTCGGCAACTCTTCTCCTCTTCTGTCTCTCTGTGGCAGCCTCCTGTCTCTTGGACTCCGGAATATCTTGGCTAGAAATCATGAGAGCCCCTATACTGCCAGTCTTCTCTCTCTGTGCTTTGACAAATGCCAGTTCGATCACAGGAATGTTCAGTTCACGCTTGCAAATACAGGAGATGTGGGCCTCGGATTTACAGTCACGATCGCATCCAAACTCAGGACAGAGAACAATTGGGCACTTGCAAGTAATTATGTCAAATAACTGGTCCAGTTGCTTGGCAAACCTGTCCTTAACTGCAAGTTTTCCTCTCCCAAGAGAGATATCTCTTGCCTTTTCCCAACTGGCTAGCAGTCTCTCACTAATCTTCTTCTGACTTGTTATGACTGGAGGCTTGAACTGAGCGTTAGCCAGAGTGTACTGTGCCAAGACAGCTTTGGTCATATCACTGGCAATGTCTTTGTTTGTGTAAGTTCTTTGGTTCTTTTCACTGATTTGCCTGATTAAAACACCGTATCTCAAAGCATCTCTCAATGTAGGCAACTCCGACTTCAGGAGCTCTCTCCCAGACCCAAGATAGTGACTGAGATGGCTGGATTTTTGGTTCCTCGTCCTGACACAAGCAGCCATCGCAAATATTATCAACTTTTAAATGCATCAGAATCTGAAACAGAAAAATATTGTTAGTTGGGTTGTTAAAGAATGAAGTCAGAAAGCAATGTTCACTATTTAATTGTAATGCACTAATGCAGCTGTACGTTAGATTTTCGATAAATTTCACGCTAAAATTTACCTAGCAAAAGGTTGCAAAATATTGAAACTGAAATTATTTTCTGTTTATATACACTAAAATCTACCAAAAAAGTGATGGGCCATTAGTTTTAGCTGATCTTCCCTCCTATGACACACCCTACTACCACAACCTCACGCACCACTCACACATCCTCACAACACTACCACAATCCCCCACACCACTCACACATCCTCACAACATTACCACAATCCCCCACACCACTCATACATCCTCACAACACTACCACAACCTCACACATCCTCACAACACTACCACAATCCCCCACACCACTCACACATCCTCACAACACTACCATAATAAAATTAATTATTTCTAGTGTGGTCGACTTCCTACACAAAGACAGGCTATAAATAGCCGTCTTATCTCAACCTCCTTCCTTCCCCCTCCATCCCTCTGTTCTCAGAGAGGTCTTGGTAAATAACTTTTGTTTGTTTATTTTCATTGTTTGTCTAATTTATCATGTTGTATCAAAGTAATATTACTAAAAGTTTTAGGCAGCTTCCAAACAGGAAGATACTACCACCTGGGAAGATATTGGAAGCATAGTGTACAGTATTGTCTAATGGTAGACCCTACTTCCATATGGCATCACGAAAATTGTGACCAAGTCTTAGGTTGCTGATTTATCTTTCTGCATCATTTACACACAATTGCAGAGTTTCAATTGCTTCCCTTCCTTTGACAACACAACATACATACAATATAATGTTTCTCACCTTTGATCTTTTTTCCATTTATTTATGGTTGGTTATTTAAAATAATGCCAATTCACTTCAAGTATTGGCATCAAATTTTACAGGCTGGTGTACACTAGTGACTCACTTAAGCATCAATTATTTAACTGGAACTAATGTTTGTGTGAGTAAAATATTTCCATTTACTTGAAATAGATTTGCCAATTTATTTGTTTATTTATTTATTTATAATATACTGTAATACATTAAACACACTGCAAGTATTTTCTTTAATTTATATACCATTATACCTGGTAGGTGAAGTTGACCAGAAATTTATGGTGATTACTAAGGACCAAACTCGAATCCATGACGTGACTTCTGTTCATCATTCTCATCCTAAATTTACCGCTGTCGGTAGTTTCAAGAATTAACTCAGTCATTTACTGAATATTCTTTGAAAAAAATAAATTTTAAATTAATTATTTATAGGAGATAAGTATTATGATCAGTAAATATACAGATATGCATTACTGACCACCTCTGAACACAAGGACGGCTAAAAATAGCCACAGGCGGTCACAGTCAAGGTCACTTTCCCTTTCTTGTCACTGGCAAATGGGGGGGGGGGGGGGTGATGATAGCAACTGTGTTTATTACCGGGGTATATTGTTGTTTTACGGTATGTTAGAAAGGTTTATAATACATTTTTATTATTTTAATATACCGGTAATCTTCATTTTAATCCAGCTTCCCAAACGTAAGTATCAGTATAAAATAATTAGTGGTAGGACCTTGTCAGTGGCTTACAATGTTTCCATCACCACTCTTGACACGCTAAACCGCAATATTTAAGAGGTAAGAATTTTATCTCTGGTGCTTAAGACGACCCCCTAACTTTGGGCAGATTTTTTTTTGTTCAAATTCCGTCTTGTAGGCCGAGATATACGGTAAGTCCACACAGTGATAGGTAGTTGTGGTAGTGAGAAACATGATAGCATATAGCCTGTGATTTGGCTTTGCCAGTACAGTAGGCTATTAAATCTGCAATTTTTGTATTTCCAAATATCCCCTACTAATTATAGGGTGCATCTTATGACCTTGGAAATATGGTACTCTGTACTGTCCTGTAGTGTTGACTCCTCTTGATCCCTGGCACACAGCCTCAGATTTATTTTATTTATTTTTCATGGGAATCTGTGAGTTTTTGAACACGAACTTTAAGGGAATGCTGTACAGTAATTCCTTTTAGAATATTTTCATCTTACACACGTTAGTTTAGTTAATTCTAGTTTTCAATTATAAAACTACCTTTTATAAGAATATTATCTAAGGCAAAAATTTTTTCTTCAGGTACTGTGATGTCACATCTCAAGACCAAGTGTAACTAAGTAGAAATTCACAATGTCAAGCAGAGATAAAAAGTTCTCCTGTGAGGAATGTGGCAAACGGTTTTGCTTAAAGTCTACACTTCAGACACATTTACTTGTACACAATGGTGTGAAGGAGTTTGAATGTGAGGAATGTGGGAATCAATTTGCACATAAGAGTCATCTCAAGACACATTTACTTGGACACAGAGGTATGAAGTTGTTTGAATGTGAGGAATGTGGGAAATGTTTGTCATCTAAGAGTAGTCTCAAGACACACATTCTTGGACACAGTGGTATAAAAAAGTTTAAATGTGAGGAATGTGGGAAATATTTTGCACTAAAGAGTACTCTGAAGGCACACATTCTTGGACACAGTGGTATAAAGGAGTTTGAATGTGAGGAATGTGGGAAATATTTTACAACGAAGAGTACTCTCAAGAGACACATTCTTGGACACAGTGGAATAAAAAAATTTAAATGTGAGGAATGTGGGAAACATTTTGCACATAAGAGTCATCTCAAGACGCACATTCTTGGACACAGTGGTATAAAAAAGTTTAAATGTGAGGAATGTGGGAAACATTTTGCACTAAAGAGTACTCTCAAGACACACATTCTTGGACACAATGGTATAAAGGAGTTTGAATGTGAGGAATGTGGGAAACTTTTTGCACTAAAGAGTAATCTGAAGGCACATATTCTTGGACACATTGGTATAAAAAAGTTTAAATGTGAGGAATGTGGGAAACATTTTGCACTTAAGAGTACTCTCAAGGCACACATTCTTGGACACATTGGTATAAAAAAGTTTAAATGTGAGGAATGTGGGAAACATTTTGCACTAAAGAGTACTCTCAAGACACACATTCTTCAACACAGTGGTATAAAAAAATATAAATGTGAGGAATGTGGGAAACATTTTGCACAAAAGAGTACTCTTAAGACACACATTCTTGGACACAGTGGTATAAAAAAGTTTAAATGTGAAGAATGTGGGAAACATTTTGCACTAAAGGGTCATCTTAAGAGACATATTCTTGCACACAGTGGTATAAAACGGTTTGAATGTGAGGAATGCCGGAAATATTTCTCCCAGAAGAGTCATCTCAAATGTCATAAACTTGTGCATGAAAAAAAACATTATTCAATAAATGTTTGAGTCACTTTAACAGAAGGTAAATGTCACCCATAAACTTGAATACAGTGATATACATCAATATGAAACCACTTGAACAAACTCTATGAATGTGTCAGAAATAAAGACAAGTGACAAATGCCACTTTTATAGATATTAAACACAGGTTATAATTATCTGCTCTTAAGATGTAAATTTCTTCTACCATGGCCTTAGTACTTTACCATGACATGATAGAATGTCAGAAAATTAAACATGTGTTAGTTGAGTGGTATCTTATGAGTCTAGTAGAACTTGTACAATAATTTTGTAAACATGTGATGGTCACATGTAGACTCAGCCATGTTGATTTGGCTTGGTCAAGTCAGGTGATGTTGTTGACTTAGTCATGTCCTGTTGTCACTTGTGTACTGTCCTAACATGTACTGTACATTACCAACTGTGATGTACTAACATGTACTGTACATTACCAACTGTGATGTACTAACATGTACTGTACATTACCAACTGTGATGTACTAACATGCACTGTACATTACCAACTGTGATGTACTGACATGTACTGTACATTACCAACTGTGATGTACTGACATGTACTGTACATTACCAACTGTGATGTACTAACATGCACTGTACATTACCAATTGTGATGTACTAACATGTACTGTACATTACCAACTGTGATGCACTAACATGTACTGTACATTACCAACTGTGATGTACTAACATGTACTGTACATTACCAACTGTGATGTACTAGCATGCACTGTACATTACCAACTGTGATGTACTAACATGCACTGTACATTACCAACTGTGATGTACTGACCTGTACTGTACATTACCAACTGTGATGTACTAACATGCACTGTACATTACCAATTGTGATGTACTAACATGTACTGTACATTACCAACTGTGATGTACTAACATGTACTGTACATTACCAACTGTGATGTACTAACATGTAATGTATATTACCAACTGTGATGTACTAACATGTACTGTACATTACCAACTGTGATGTACTAACATGTACTGTACATTACCAAGTGTGATGTACTAACATGTACTGTACATTACCAACTGTGATATACTAACATATACTGTACATTATCAACTGTCATGTACTAACATGTACTGTACATTACCAACTTTGATGTTCTAAGATGTACTGGACATTACCAACTGTGATGTACTAACATGTACTGTACATTACCATCTGTGTTGTACTAACATGTACTGTACATTACCAACAGTGATGTACTAACATGTAATGTACATTACCAACTGTGATTTACTAGTATGTACTGTACATTACCAACTGTGATGTACTGTCAGATGCTACTAGGTACATCCCAAGGGCTCTGTGTAATATATAATGTATGTTCTTATGGTAATGTATAACATACATTTATGTTATGCTAATGTGTGTAATTTGTTGTATATAGTGAGTTGTTGTATATAATGCATAATGGTGGTTGGGTGTGAAGTTGGCTTCTTGTACAAGGTGCTCCAAACTTGGGGTCTTGTGATGTTACTCCAATTATTAACTTATGTTAATGTTAATTCAAGTAGTTTGAGGTATATACTTAATTGTCTTTTATTGTAACTTGTTGGAATTGTCTCATTAATAATTTGTGAGTTAATGTAACTGTGATGTTATTACCCACAATGCTTGGTGGGAGAGTTGAGGAGGGAATGAAGGTAGAGAAAACCGGGAGGACTCACTGTAGACCAGACCTGTGTGACTCGCTGCTTCACATAACTCAGTTGAGTTTAGGTCTGTGTGGATTGTCTTTGTCTTTGTGGATCTATCCTGTGAATTTACCTTATAAATAATAATTGTACCAAGTATAGAAAGCAGGAGTTGGTGGTTATCCCTTGTTTTCCAGCACTGGTCCCCGTGAACACTTGACATGCACTGACAACTGCAATAGGCCTCATGGGTTACTTGTTAGTGCTGTCAACTACAAACCCATAAAACACAGGTTCAGTGCTGTGGACAGGCAGGGTTTGTGGGTCATTATCTTGTGGTGGTCTACACATAATATATGTAAAATAATTATCTTTAATAAAAACATTAAATGATCAAATAAATACACTACTTGGCTGCTCACTAAGGAAGAATTATAAGATATTGCCTCCGTACCATCTATTACATTAGAGATACCTCACCTTTTGAAAGGTTTTATTACAGTCTCTACTTTCACTTTGTCCCTTGTTTTGTTCAGACAGCACATCAAGTGGTGCAGTGAGTGTAGCCCCACTTTTTGTAAAGGATTTTCACCATCCATCATCCAATTCTTCCAGTCTTCACACACATGATCTTTAAATGGCTTGTTCAGGCAAACGTCCATTCAAAGTGTTATGTTAAACATATCACCATATTGGTAGTCATATTGACCTAAACTTTACCACAGGTGGTTTGGTAGTTTGGGGAGTCATCTTATACCACAGATATGAGTTAAAACCATGGAACTTAGACTGTAATGTGGACCTCATCTTATCCTAAGGTCGCCTAATCTACCGTTCGAAAGTTAATGTAATTTTGATACCAACATTGTTAATAAAATGCTTGTGATAATTTTATGTTTTATTATTCACAGGAAAATATTAGGATGAAAAATACTGCAATTAAGATTGTGGATTATGGGGTACATAAACCTCTCCCATATTTATGTGGGGTGGATTAAGGGTAGAGAAACTTCTATCATATTTATGTGGGGTGGATTATGGGGTACAGAAACCTCTCCCATATTTATCTGGGGTAGATTAAGGGGCACAGAAACCTCCCATATTTATGTGGGGTGGATTAAAGGTACAGAAACCTCTCCCATATTTATGTGGGGGTGGATTAAGGGTACAGAAACCTCTCCCATATTTATATGGGGTGGATTAAGGGTACAGAAACCTCTCCTATATTTATATGGGGTGGTTTATGAGGTACAGAAACCTCTCCCATACTTATGTGGGGTGGATTAAGGGGTACAGAAACCTCTCCCATATTTATGTGGGGTGGATTATGGGGTACAGAAACCTCTCCCATATTTATGTGGGGTGGATTATAGGGCACAGAAACCTCTCCCATATTTATGTGGGTTGGATTATGAATCCGCTGCTTGTCCAATTAACCAGTCCGTTCACATATATTTTTATTTGGGTTTTAAGTAACGAAACCCAAACGGTAGTTCCTTTGTTTTATTATAAAAGGTTGTATATAATTCCCGAGTGTAGGTCAACCGTAAGTCTCACTGTCTAGGAGTGAATGAGAAGGGGAAGGCGTTTATGTAATATAAACGTTAGGTCACGTCCTTATGATATAAGTTGATGTGAGCGACTGAAGCTTAAGGGCATCGCAGTGCGGGCTTACAGAAATGCTGAGCTATGGGTCTCGCCCTCTTGGGTGAGTTGCCTGCTCACGTGTCCAACCCATGCCTTAATCATAGACAGTGGAAAGTTACAGGATGGTGAATCTGAATATAATATCAGATGTATTGACCCATTTATATAATATGTTCTGTTGATGAGACAGGGGCCTATTACAATTATAGGGTACAGAAAACTCTCCCATACTTCTGTGGGGTGGATTAAGGGGTACAGAAACCTCTCCCATATTTATGTGGGGTGGATTAAGGGTACAGGAACCTCTCCCATATTTATGTGGGGTGGATTATGGGGTACAGAAACCTCTCCCATATTTATGTGGGGTGGATTATAGGGTACAGAATCCTCTCCCATATTAATGTGGGGTGGATTATAGGGTACAGAAACCTCTCCCATATTTTTGTGGGGTGGATTAAGGGTACAGAAACCTCTCCCATATTTATGTGGGGTGGATTATGGGGTACAGAAACCTCTCCCATATTTATGTGGGGTGGATTATGGGGTACAGAAACCTCTCCCATATTTATGGGGGGTGGATTATGGGGTACAGGTGAATTAAGGGTACAGAATCCTCTCCCATATTTATGTGGGGTGGATTATGGGTGTACAGAAACCTCTCCCATATATATGTGGGGTGGATTATAGGGTACAGAAACCTCTCCCATATTTATGTGGGTTGGATTAAGGGTACAGAAACCTCTCCCATATTTATGTGGGGTGGATGATGGGGTACAGAAACCTCTCCCATATTTATGTGGGTTGGATTAAGGGTACAGAAACCTCTCCCATATTTATGTGGGGTGGATTATGGGTACAGAATCCTCTCCCATGTTTATGTGGGGTGGATTATGGAGTACAGAAACCTCTCCCATATTTATGTGGGGTGGATTAAGGGGTACAGAAACCTCTCCCATATTTATGTGGGGTGCATTAAGGGTACAGAATCCTCTCCCATATTTATGTGGGATGGATTATGGGGTACAGAAACCTCTCCCATATTTATGTGGGGTGGATTATGGGTGTACAGAAACCTCTCCCAATTTATGTGGGGTGGATTATGGGGTACAGAAACCTCTCCCATATTTATGTGGGGTGGATTAAGGGTACAGAATCCTCTCCCACATTTATGTGGGGTGGATTATGGGGTATAGAAACCTCTCCCATATTAATGTGGGGTGGATTATGGGGTACAGAAACCTCTCCCATATTTATGTGGGGTGGATTATGGGGTACAGAAACCTCTCCGATATTTATGTAGGGTGGATTATAGGGTACAGAAACCTCTCCCATATTTATGTGGGGTGGATTAAGGGTACAGAAACCTCTCCCATATTTATGTGGGGTGGATTATGGGGGTACAGAAACCTCTCCCATATTTATGTGCGGTGGATTAAGGGTACAGAAACCTCTCCCATATTTATGTGGTGTGGATTATGGGGTACAGAATCCTCTCCCATATTTATGTGGGAGGGATTATGGGATACAGAAACCTCTCCCATATTTATGTGGGGTGGATTATGGGTACAGAATCCTCTCCCATATTTATGTGGGGTGGATTATGGAGTACAGAAACCTCTCCCATATTTATGTGGGGTGGATTAAGGGGTACTGAAACCTCTCCCATATTTATGTAGGGTGGAGTAAGGGTACAGAAGCCTCTCCCATATTTATGTGGGGTGGATTATGGGGTACAGAAACCTCTCCCATATTTATGTGGGGTGGATTAAGGGTACAGAATCCTCTCCCATATTCATGTGGGATGGATTATGGGGTACAGAAACCTCTCCCATATTTATGTGGGGTGGATTATGGGTGTACAGAAACCTCTTCCATATTTAAGTGGGGTAGATTATGGGGTACAGAAACCTCTCCCATATTTATGTGGGGTGGATTATGGGGTACAGAAACCTCTCCCATATTTATGTGGGGTGGATTAAGGGTACAAAATCCTCTCCCACATTTATGTGGGGTGGATTATGGGGTACAGAAACCTCTCCCATATTAATGTGGGGTGGATTGTGGGGGTACAGAAACCTCTCCGATATTTATGTGGGGTGGATTATAGGGAACAGAAACCTCTCCCATATTTATGTGGGGTGGATTAAGGGTACAGAAACCTTTCCCATATTTATGTTGGGGGGATTATGGTGTACAGAAACCTCTCCCATAATTATGTGGGAGGGATTATGGGGTACAGAAACCTCTCCCATATTTATGTGGGGTGGATTATGGGTACAGAATCCTCTCCCATATTTATATGGGGTGAATTATAGGGTACAGAAACCTCTCCCATATGTATATGTGGGGTGGATTACGGGGTACAGAAACCTCTCCCAGATTTATGTGGGGTGGATTATGGGTACAGAATCCTCTCCCATATTAATGTGGGGTGGATTATAGGGTACAGAAACCTCTCCCATATTTTTGTGGGGTGGATTAAGGGTACAGAAACCTCTCCCATATTTATGTGGGGTGGATTATGGGGTACAGAAACCTCTCCCATATTTATGTGGGGTGGATTATGGGGTACAGAAACCTCTCCCATATTTATGGGGGGTGGATTATGGGGTACAGGTGAATTAAGGGTACAAAATCCTCTCCCATATTTATGTGGGGTGGATTATGGGTGTACAGAAACCTCTCCCATATATATGTGGGGTGGATTATAGGGTACAGAAACCTCTCCCATATTTATGGGGGGTGGATTATGGGGTACAGGTGAATTAAGGGTACAGAATCCTCTCCCATATTTATGTGGGGTGGATTATGGGTGTACAGAAACCTCTCCCATATATATGTGGGGTGGATTATAGGGTACAGAAACCTCTCCCATATTTATGTGGGTTGGATTAAGGGTACAGAAACCTCTCCCATATTTATGTGGGGTGGATGATGGGGTACAGAAACCTCTCCCATATTTATGTGGGTTGGATTAAGGGTACAGAAACCTCTCCCATATTTATGTGGGGTGGATTATGGGTACAGAATCCTCTCCCATGTTTATGTGGGGTGGATTATGGAGTACAGAAACCTCTCCCATATTTATGTGGGGTGGATTAAGGGGTACAGAAACCTCTCCCATATTTATGTGGGGTGCATTAAGGGTACAGAATCCTCTCCCATATTTATGTGGGATGGATTATGGGGTACAGAAACCTCTCCCATATTTATGTGGGGTGGATTATGGGTGTACAGAAACCTCTCCCAATTTATGTGGGGTGGATTATGGGGTACAGAAACCTCTCCCATATTTATGTGGGGTGGATTAAGGGTACAGAATCCTCTCCCACATTTATGTGGGGTGGATTATGGGGTATAGAAACCTCTCCCATATTAATGTGGGGTGGATTATGGGGGTACAGAAACCTCTCCCATATTTATGTGGGGTGGATTATGGGGTACAGAAACCTCTCCGATATTTATGTAGGGTGGATTATAGGGTACAGAAACCTCTCCCATATTTATGTGGGGTGGATTAAGGGTACAGAAACCTCTCCCATATTTATGTGGGGTGGATTATGGGGGTACAGAAACCTCTCCCATATTTATGTGCGGTGGATTAAGGGTACAGAAACCTCTCCCATATTTATGTGGTGTGGATTATGGGGTACAGAATCCTCTCCCATATTTATGTGGGAGGGATTATGGGATACAGAAACCTCTCCCATATTTATGTGGGGTGGATTATGGGTACAGAATCCTCTCCCATATTTATGTGGGGTGGATTATGGAGTACAGAAACCTCTCCCATATTTATGTGGGGTGGATTAAGGGGTACTGAAACCTCTCCCATATTTATGTAGGGTGGAGTAAGGGTACAGAAGCCTCTCCCATATTTATGTGGGGTGGATTATGGGGTACAGAAACCTCTCCCATATTTATGTGGGGTGGATTAAGGGTACAGAATCCTCTCCCATATTCATGTGGGATGGATTATGGGGTACAGAAACCTCTCCCATATTTATGTGGGGTGGATTATGGGTGTACAGAAACCTCTTCCATATTTAAGTGGGGTAGATTATGGGGTACAGAAACCTCTCCCATATTTATGTGGGGTGGATTATGGGGTACAGAAACCTCTCCCATATTTATGTGGGGTGGATTAAGGGTACAAAATCCTCTCCCACATTTATGTGGGGTGGATTATGGGGTACAGAAACCTCTCCCATATTAATGTGGGGTGGATTGTGGGGGTACAGAAACCTCTCCCATATTTATGTGGGGTGGATTATGCGGTACAGAAACCTCTCCGATATTTATGTGGGGTGGATTATAGGGAACAGAAACCTCTCCCATATTTATGTGGGGTGGATTAAGGGTACAGAAACCATTCCCATATTTATGTTGGGTGGATTATGGTGTACAGAAACCTCTCCCATAATTATGTGGGAGGGATTATGGGGTACAGAAACCTCTCCCATATTTATGTGGGGTGGATTATGGGTACAGAATCCTCTCCCATATTTATATGGGGTGAATTATAGGGTACAGAAACCTCTCCCATATGTATATGTGGGGTGGATTACGGGGTACAGAAACCTCTCCCAGATTTATGTGGGGTGGATTATGGGTACAGAATCCTCTCCCATATTAATGTGGGGTGGATTATAGGGTACAGAAACCTCTCCCATATTTTTGTGGGGTGGATTAAGGGTACAGAAACCTCTCCCATATTTATGTGGGGTGGATTATGGGGTACAGAAACCTCTCCCATATTTATGTGGGGTGGATTATGGGGTACAGAAACCTCTCCCATATTTATGGGGGGTGGATTATGGGGTACAGGTGAATTAAGGGTACAAAATCCTCTCCCATATTTATGTGGGGTGGATTATGGGTGTACAGAAACCTCTCCCATATATATGTGGGGTGGATTATAGGGTACAGAAACCTCTCCCATATTTATGTGGGTTGGATTAAGGGTACAGAAGCCTCTCCCATATTTTTGTGGGGTGGATGATGGGGTACAGAAACCTCTCCCATATTTATGTGGGAGGGATTATGGGGTACAGAATCCTCTCCCATATTTATGTGGGGTGGATTATGGGTACAGAATCCTCTCCCATGTTTATGTGGGGTGGATTATGGAGTACAGAAACCTCTCCCATATTTATGTGGGGTGGATTAAGGGGTACAGAAACCTCTCCCATATTTATGTGGGGTGCATTAAGGGTACAGAATCCTCTCCCATATTTATGTGGGATGGATTATGGGGTACAGAAACCTCTCCCATATTTATGTGGGGTGGATTATGGGTGTACAGAAACCTCTCCCAATTTATGTGGGGTGGATTATGGGGTACAGAAACCTCTCCCATATTTATGTGGGGTGGATTAAGGGTACAGAATCCTCTCCCACATTTATGTGGGGTGGATTATGGGGTATAGAAACCTCTCCCATATTAATGTGGGGTGGATTATGGGGTACAGAAACCTCTCCCATATTTATGTGGGGTGGATTATGGGGTACAGAAACCTCTCCGATATTTATGTAGGGTGGATTATAGGGTACAGAAACCTCTCCCATATTTATGTGGGGTGGATTAAGGGTACAGAAACCTCTCCCATATTTATGTGGGGTGGAGTAAGGGTACAGAAGCCTCTCCCATATTTATGTGGGGTGGATTATGGGGTACAAAAACCTCTCCCATATTTATGTGGGGTGGATTAAAGGTACAGAATCCTCTCCCATATTTATGTGGGATGGATTATGGGGTACAGAAACCTCTCCCATATTTATGTGGGGTGGATTATGGGGGTACAGAAACCTCTCCCATATTTATGTGCGGTGGATTAAGGGTACAGAAACCTCTCCCATATTTATGTGGTGTGGATTATGGGGTTACAGAAACCTCTCCCATATTTATGTGGGAGGGATTATGGGATACAGAAACCTCTCCCATATTTATGTGGGGTGGATTATGGGTACAGAATCCTCTCCCATATTTATGTGGGGTGGATTATGGAGTACAGAAACCTCTCCCATATTTATGTGGGGTGGATTAAGGGGTACTGAAACCTCTCCCATATTTATGTAGGGTGGAGTAAGGGTACAGAAGCCTCTCCCATATTTATGTGGGGTGGATTATGGGGTACAGAAACCTCTCCCATATTTATGTGGGGTGGATTAAGGGTACAGAATCCTCTCCCATATTCATGTGGGATGGATTATGGGGTACAGAAACCTCTCCCATATTTATGTGGGGTGGATTATGGGTGTACAGAAACCTCTTCCATATTTAAGTGGGGTAGATTATGGGGTACAGAAACCTCTCCCATATTTATGTGGGGTGGATTATGGGGTACAGAAACCTCTCCCATATTTATGTGGGGTGGATTAAGGGTACAAAATCCTCTCCCACATTTATGTGGGGTGGATTATGGGGTACAGAAACCTCTCCCATATTAATGTGGGGTGGATTGTGGGGGTACAGAAACCTCTCCCATATTTATGTGGGGTGGATTATGGGGTACAGAAACCTCTCCGATATTTATGTGGGGTGGATTATAGGGTACAGAAACCTCTCCCATATTTATGTGGGGTGGATTAAGGGTACAGAAACCTTTCCCATATTTATGTTGGGTGGATTATGGTGTACAGAAACCTCTCCCATAATTATGTGGGAGGGATTATGGGGTACAGAAACCTCTCCCATATTTATGTGGGGTGGATTATGGGTACAGAATCCTCTCCCATATTTATATGGGGTGAATTATAGGGTACAGAAACCTCTCCCATATGTATATGTGGGGTGGATTACGGGGTACAGAAACCTCTCCCAGATTTATGTGGGGTGGATTAAGGGGTACAGAAACCTCTCCCATATTTATGTAGGGTGGATTAAGGGTACAGAAACCTCTCCCATATTTATGTGGGGTGGATTATGGGGTACAGAAACCTCTCCCATATTTATGTGCGGTGGATTAAGAGTACAGAATCCTCTCCAATGTTTATGTGGGGTGGATTATGGGGTACAGAAACCTCTCCCATATTTATGTGGGGTGGATTATGGGTGTACAGAAACCTCTCCCATATTTAAGTGGGGTAGATTATGGAGTACAGAAACCTCTCCCATATTTATGTGGGGTGGATTATGGGGTACAGAAACCTCTCCCATATTTATGTGGGGTGGATTAAGGGTACAGAATCCTCTCCCACATTTATGTGGGGTGGATTATGGGGTACAGAAACCTCTCCCATATTAATGTGGGGTGGATTATGGGGTACAGAAACCTCTCCCATATTTATGTGGGGTGGATTATGGGGTACAGAAACCTCTCCGATATTTATGTGGGGTGGATTATGGGGTACAGAAACCTCTCCCATATTTATGTGGGGTGGATTAAGGGTACAGAAACCTCTCCCATATTTATGTGGGGTGGATTATGGGGTACAGAAACCTCTCCCATATTTATGTGGGAGGGATTATGGGGTACAGAAATCTCTCCCATATTTATGTGGGGTGGATTATGGGTACAGAATCCTCTCCCATATTTATGTGGGGTGAATTATAGGGTACAGAAACCTCTCCCATATGTATATGTGGGGTGGATTACGGGGTACAGAAACCTCTCCCAGATTTATGTGGGGTGGATTATGGGGTACAGAAACCTCTCCCATATTTATGTGGGGTGGATTAAGGGTACAGAAACCTCTCCCATATTTATGTGGGGTGGATTATGGGGTACAGAAACCTCTCCCATATTTATGTGGGGTGGATTAAGGGTATAGAATCCTCTCCCATGTTTATGTGGGGTGGATTATAGGGTACAGAAACCTCTCCCATATGTATATGTGGGGTGGATTACGGGGTGCAGAAACCTCTCCCAGATTTATGTGGGGTGGATTAAGGGGTACAGAAACCTCTCCCATATTTATGTGGGGTGGATTATGGGTACAGAAACCTCTCCCATATTTATGTGGGGTGGATTATGGGGTACAGAAACCTCTCCCATATTTATGTGGGGTGGATTATGGGTGTACTGAAACCTTTCCCATATTTATATGGGGTGGATTATGGGTGTACAGAAACCTCTCCCATATTTATGTGAGGTAGATTATGGGGTACAGAAACCTCTCCCATATTTATGTGGGGTGGATTATGGGGTACAGAAACCTCTCCCATATTTATGTGGGGTGGATTATGGGTGTACTGAAACCTTTCCCATATTTATATGGGGTGGATTATGGGTGTACAGAAACCTCTCCCATATTTATGTGAGGTAGATTATGGGGTACAGAAACCTCTCCCATATTTATGTGGGGTGGATTATGGGGTACAGGAACCTTTCCCATATTTATGTGGGGTGGAATAAGGGTACAGAATCCTCTCCCATATTTATGTGGGGTGGATTATGGGGTACAGAAACCTCTCCCATATTAATGTGGGGTGAATTATGGGTGTACAGAAACCTCTCCCATATTTATGTGGGGTGGATTATGGGGTACAGAAACCTCTCCGTTATTTATGTGGGGGTGGATTATGGGGTACAGAAACCTCCCCAAATATTTATGTGGGGTGGATTAAGGGTACAGAAACCTCTCCCATATTTATGTGGGGTGGATTATGAATCCGCTGCTTGTCCAATTAACCAGTCCGTTCACATATATTTTTATTTGGGTTTTAAGTAACGAAACCCAAACGGTAGTTCCTTTGTTTTATTACAAAAGGTTGTATATAATTCCTGAGTGTAGGTCAACCGTAAGTCTCACTGTCTAGGAGTGAATGAGAAGGGGACGGCGTTTATGTAATATAAACGTTAGGTCACGTCCTTATGATATAAGTTGATGTGAGCGACTGAAGCTTAAGGGCATCGCAGTGCGGGCTTACAGAAATGCTGAGCTATAGGTCTCGCCCTCTTGGGTGAGTTGCCCGCTCACGTGTCCAACCCATGCCTTACTCATAGACAGTGGAAACTTACAGGATGGTGAATCTGAATATAATATCAGATGTATTGACCCATTTATATAATATGTTCTGTTGATGAGACAGGGGCCTATTACAATTATAGGGTACAGAAACCTCTCCCATACTTATGTGGGGTGGATTAAGGGGTACAGAAATCTCTCCCATATTTATGTGGGGTGGATTAAGGGTACAGAAACCTCTCCCATATTTGTGTGGGGTGGATTATGGGGTACAGAAACCTCTCCCATATTTATGTGGGGTGGATTATAGGGTACAGAATCCTCTCCCATATTAATGTGGGGTGGATTATAGGTTACAGAAACCTCTCCCATATTTATGTGGGGTGGATTAAGGGTACAGAAACCTCTCCCATATTTATGAGGGGTGGATTATGGGGTACAGAAACCTCTCCCATATTTATGTGGGGTGGATTATGGGGTACAGAAACCTCTCCCATATTTATGGGGGGTGGATTATGGGGTACAGAAACCTCTCCCATATTTATGTGAGGTGGATTATGGGGTACAGGTGAATTAAGGGTATAGAAACCTCTCCCATATTTATGTGGGGTGGATTTTGGGGTACAGAAATCTCTCCCATATATATGTGGGGTGGATTATAGGGTACAGAAACCTCTCCCATATTTATGTGGGTTGGATTAAGGGTACAGAAACCTCTCCCATATTTATGTGGGGTGGATTATGGGGTACAGAAACCTCTCCCATATTTATGTGGGAGGGATTATGGGGTACAGAAACCTCTCCCATATTTATGTGGGGTGGATTATGGGTGCAGAATCCTCTCCCATATTTATGTGGGGTGGATTATGGAGTACAGAAACCTCTCCCATATTTATGTGGGGTGGATTAAGGGGTACAGAAAACCTCTCCCATGTTTATGTGGGGTGGATTAAGGGTACAGAAACCTCTCCCATATTTATGTGGGGTGGATTAAGGGGTACAGAAACCTTTCCCATATTTATGTGGGGTGGATTAAGGGTACAGAATCCTCTCCCATATTTATGTGGGATGGATTATGGGGTACAGAAACCTCTCCCATATTTATGTGGGGTGGATTATGGGTGTACAGAAACCTCTCCCATATTTAAGTGGGGTAGATTATGGGGTACAGAAACCTCTCCCATATTTATGTGGGGTGGATTATGTGGTACAGAAACCTCTCCCATATTTATGTGGGGTGGATTATGGGGTACAGAAACCTCTCCGATATTTATGTAGGGTGGATTATAGGGTACAGAAACCTCTCCCATATATATGTGGGGTGGATTAAGGGTACAGAAACCTCTCCCATATTTATGTGGGGTGGATTATGGGGTACAGAAACCTCTCCCATAATTATGTGGGAGGGATTATGGGGTACAAAACCTCTCCCAAATATATGTGGGGTGGATTATTGGGTACAGAAACCTCTCCGATATTTATATGGGGTGGATTATAGGGTACAGAAACCTCTCAGATATTTATATGGGGTGGATTATAGGGTACAGAAACCTCTCCCATATTTATGTGGGTTGGATTAAGGGTACAGAAACCTCTCCCATATTTATGTGGGGTGGATTATGGGGTACAGAAACCTCTCCCATATTTATGTGGGAGGGATTATGGGGTACAGAAACCTCTCCTATATTTATGTGGGGTGGATTATGGGTACAGAATCCTCTCCCATATTTATGTGGGGTGGATTATGGAGTACAGAAACCTCTCCTCTCCCATATTCATGTGGGGTGGATTAGGGGGTACCGAAACCTCTCCCATATTTATGTGGGGTCGATTAAGGGTACAGAAACCTCTCCCATATTTATGTGGGGTGGATTATGGGGTACAGAAACCTCTCCCATATTTATGTGGGGTGGATTAAGGGTACAGAATCCTCTCCCACATTTATGTGGGGTGGATTATGGGGTACAGAAACCTCTCCCATATTAATGTGGGGTGGATTGTGGGGGTACAGAAACCTCTCCCATATTTATGTGGGGTGGATTATGGGGTACAGAAACCTCTCCGATATTTATGTGAGGTTGATTATAGGGTACAGAAACCTCTCCCATATTTATATGGGGTGGATTACGGGTACAGAAACCTCTCCCATATTTATGTTGGGTGGATTATGGGGTACAGAAACCTCTCCAATAATTATGTGGGAGGGATTATGGGGTACAGAAACCTCTCCCATATTTCTGTGGGGTGGATTATTGGTACAGAATCCTCTCTCATATTTATGTGGGGTTGATTATAGGGTACAGAAACCTCTCCCATATGTTTATGTGGGGTGGATTACGGGGTACAGAAACCTCTCCCAGATTTATGTGAGGTGGATTAAGGGGTACAGAAACCTCTCCCATATTTACAGTATGTGGGGTGGATTATGGGGTACAGAAACCTCTCCCATATTTATGTGGGGTGGATTATGGGTGTACAGAAACCTCTCCCATATTTATGTAGGGTGGATTAAGGGTACAGAAACCTCTCCCATATTTATGTGGGGTGGAGTAAGGGTACAGAAGCCTCTCCCATATTTATGTGGGGTGGATTATGGGGTACAAAAACCTCTCCCATATTTATGTGGGGTGGATTAAAGGTACAGAATCCTCTCCCATATTTATGTGGGATGGATTATGGGGTACAGAAACCTCTCCCATATTTACAGTATGTGGGGTGGATTATGGGGTACAGAAACCTCTCCGATATTTATGTAGGGTGGATTATAGGGTACAGAAACCTCTCCCATATTTATGTGGGGTGGATTAAGGGTACAGAAACCTCTCCCATATTTATGTGGGGTGGATTAAGGGTACAGAAACCTCTCCCATATTTATGTGGGGTGGATTATGGGGTACAGAAACCTCTCCCATATTTATGTGGGGTGGATTAAAGGTACAGAATCCTCTCCCATATTTATGTGGGATGGATTATGGGGTACAGAAACCTCTCCCATATTTATGTGGGGTGGATTATGGGGTACAGAAACCTCTCCCATATTTATGTGGGGTGGATTAAGGGTACAGAAACCTCTCCCATATTTATGTGGGGTGGATTATGGGGTACAGAAACCTCTCCCATATTTATGTGGGAGGGATTATGGGTACAGAAACCTCTCCCATATTTATGTGGGGTGGATTATGGGTACAGAATCCTCTCCCATATTTATGTGGGGTGGATTATGGAGTACAGAAACCTCTCCCATATTTATGTGGGGTGGATTAAGGGGTACAGAAACCTCTCCCATATTTATGTGGGGTGGATTAAGGGTACAGAAACCTCTCCCATATTTATGTGGGGTGGATTATGGGGTACAGAAACCTCTCCCATATTTATGTGGGGTGGATTAAGGGTACAGAATCCTCTCCCATATTCATGTGGGATGGATTATGGGGTACAGAAACCTCTCCCATATTTATGTGGGGTGGATTATGGGTGTACAGAAACCTCTTCCATATTTAAGTGGGGTAGATTATGGGGTACAGAAACCTCTCCCATATTTATGTGGGGTGGATTATGGGGTACAGAAACCTCTCCCATATTTATGTGGGGTGGATTATGGGTACAGAATCCTCTCCTATATTTATGTGGGGTGAATTATAGGGTACAGAAACTTCTCCCATATGTATATGTGGGGTGGATTACGGGGTACAGAAACCTCTCCCAGATTTATGTGGGGTGGATTATGGGGTACAGAAACCTCTCCCATATTTATGTGGGGTGGATTAAGGGTACAGAAACCTCTCCCATATTTATGTGGGGTGGATTATGGGGTACAGAAACCTCTCCCATATTTATGTGGGGTGGATTATGGGTATAGAATCCTTTCCCATGTTTATGTGGGGTGGATTATAGGGTACAGAAACCTCTCCCATATGTATATGTGGGGTGGATTACGGGGTACAGAAACCTCTCCCAGATTTATGTGGGGTGGATTAAGGGGTACAGAAACCTCTCCCATATTTATGTGGGGTGGATTATGGGTACAGAAACCTCTCCCATATTTATGTGGGGTGGATTATGGGGTACAGAAACCTCTCCCATATTTATGTGGGGTGGATTATGGGGTACAGAAACCTCTCCCATATTTATATGGGGTGGATTATGGGGTACAGAAACCTCTCCCATATTTATGTGAGGTAGATTATGGGGTACAGAAACCTCTCCCATATTTATGTGGGGTGGATTATGGGGTACAGAAACCTCTCCCATATTTATGTGGGGTGGATTATGGGTGTACTGAAACCTTTCCCATATTTATATGGGGTGGATTATGGGTGTACAGAAACCTCTCCCATATTTATGTGAGGTAGATTATGGGGTACAGAAACCTCTCCCATATTTATGTGGGGTGGATTATGGGGTACAGGAACCTTTCCCATATTTATGTGGGGTGGAATAAGGGTACAGAATCCTCTCCCATATTTATGTGGGGTGGATTATGGGGTACAGAAACCTCTCCCATATTAATGTGGGGTGGATTATGGGTGTACAGAAACCTCTCCCATATTTATGTGGGGTGGATTATGGGGTACAGAAACCTCTCCGTTATTTATGTGGGGTGGATTATGGGGTACAGAAACCTCCCCAATATTTATGTGGGGTGGATTAAGGGTACAGAAACCTCTCCCATATTTATGTGGGGTGGATTATGAATCCGCTGCTTGTCCAATTTACCAGTCCGTTCACATATATTTTTATTTGGGTTTTAAGTAACGAAACCCAAACGGTAGTTCCTTTGTTTTATTACAAAAGGTTGTATATAATTCCTGAGTGTAGGTCAACCGTAAGTCTCACTGTCTAGGAGTGAATGAGAAGGGGACGGCGTTTATGTAATATAAACGTTAGGTCACGTCCTTATGATATAAGTTGATGTGAGCGACTGAAGCTTAAGGGCATCGCAGTGCGGGCTTACAGAAATGCTGAGCTATAGGTCTCGCCCTCTTGGGTGAGTTGCCCGCTCACGTGTCCAACCCATGCCTTACTCATAGACAGTGGAAACTTACAGGATGGTGAATCTGAATATAATATCAGATGTATTGACCCATTTATATAATATGTTCTGTTGATGAGACAGGGGCCTATTACAATTATAGGGTACAGAAACCTCTCCCATACTTATGTGGGGTGGATTAAGGGGTACAGAAATCTCTCCCATATTTATGTGGGGTGGATTAAGGGTACAGAAACCTCTCCCATATTTGTGTGGGGTGGATTATGGGGTACAGAAACCTCTCCCATATTTATGTGGGGTGGATTATAGGGTACAGAATCCTCTCCCATATTAATGTGGGGTGGATTATAGGGTACAGAAACCTCTCCCATATTTATGTGGGGTGGATTAAGGGTACAGAAACCTCTCCCATATTTATGTGGGGTGGATTATGGGGTACAGAAACCTCTCCCATATTTATGTGGGGTGGATTATGGGGTACAGAAACCTCTCCCATATTTATGGGGGGTGGATTATGGGGTACAGAAACCTCTCCCATATTTATGTGAGGGGATTATGGGGTACAGGTGAATTAAGGGTATAGAAACCTCTCCCATATTTATGTGGGGTGGATTTTGGGGTACAGAAATCTCTCCCATATATATGTGGGGTGGATTATAGGGTACAGAAACCTCTCCCATATTTATGTGGGGTGGATTAAGGGTACAGAAACCTCTCCCATATTTATGTGGGGTGGATTATGGGGTACAGAAACCTCTCCCATATTTATGTGGGAGGGATTATGGGGTACAGAAACCTCTCCCATATTTATGTGGGGTGGATTATGGGTACAGAATCCTCTCCCATATTTATGTGGGGTGGATTATGGAGTACAGAAACCTCTCCCATATTTATGTGGGGTGGATTAAGGGTACAGAAAACCTCTCCCATATTTATGTGGGGTGGATTAAGGGTACAGAAACCTCTCCCATATTTATGTGGGGTGGATTAAGGGGTACAGAAACCTCTCCCATATTTATGTGGGGTGGATTAAGGGTACAGAATCCTCTCCCATATTTATGTGGGATGGATTATGGGGTACAGAAACCTCTCCCATATTTATGTGGGGTGGATTATGGGGTACAGAAACCTCTCCCATATTTATGTGGGGTAGATTATGGGGTACAGAAACCTCTCCCATATTTATGTGGGGTGGATTATGTGGTACAGAAACCTCTCCCATATTTATGTGGGGTGGATTATGGGGTACAGAAACCTCTCCGATATTTATGTAGGGTGGATTATAGGGTACAGAAACCTCTCCCATATTTATGTGGGGTGGATTAAGGGTACAGAAACCTCTCCCATATTTATGTGGGGTGGATTATGGGGTACAGAAACCTCTCCCATAATTATGTGGGAGGGATTATGGGGTACAGAAACCTCTCCCAAATATATGTGGGGTGGATTATTGGGTACAGAAACCTCTCCGATATTTATATGGGGTGGATTATAGGGTACAGAAACCTCTCAGATATTTATATGGGGTGGATTATAGGGTACAGAAACCTCTCCCATATTTATGTGGGTTGGATTAAGGGTACAGAAACCTCTCCCATATTTATGTGGGGTGGATTATGGGGTACAGAAACCTCTCCCATATTTATGTGGGAGGGATTATGGGGTACAGAAACCTCTCCCATATTTATGTGGGGTGGATTATGGGTACAGAATCCTCTCCCATATTTATGTGGGGTGGATTATGGAGTACAGAAACCTCTCCTCTCCCATATTCATGTGGGGTGGATTAGGGGGTACCGAAACCTCTCCCATATTTATGTGGGGTCGATTAAGGGTACAGAAACCTCTCCCATATTTATGTGGGGTGGATTATGGGGTACAGAAACCTCTCCCATATTTATGTGGGGTGGATTAAGGGTACAGAATCCTCTCCCACATTTATGTGGGGTGGATTATGGGGTACAGAAACCTCTCCCATATTAATGTGGGGTGGATTGTGGGGGTACAGAAACCTCTCCCATATTTATGTGGGGTGGATTATGGGGTACAGAAACCTCTCCGATATTTATGTGAGGTGGATTATAGGGTACAGAAACCTCTCCCATATTTATATGGGGTGGATTACGGGTACAGAAACCTCTCCCATATTTATGTTGGGTGGATTATGGGGTACAGAAACCTCTCCCATAATTATGTGGGAGGGATTATGGGGTACAGAAACCTCTCCCATATTTATGTGGGGTGGATTATTGGTACAGAATCCTCTCTCATATTTATGTGGGGTTGATTATAGGGTACAGAAACCTCTCCCATATGTTTATGTGGGGTGGATTACGGGGTACAGAAACCTCTCCCAGATTTATGTGAGGTGGATTAAGGGGTACAGAAACCTCTCCCATATTTACAGTATGTGGGGTGGATTATGGGGTACAGAAACCTCTCCCATATTTATGTGGGGTGGATTATGGGTGTACAGAAACCTCTCCCATATTTATGTGGGGTAGATTATGGGGTACAAAAACCTCTCCCATATTTATGTGGGGTGGATTATGGGGTACAGAAACCTCTCCCATATTTACAGTATGTGGGGTGGATTATAGGGTACAGAAACCTCTCCCATATTTATGTGGGGTGGATTATGGGGTACAGAAACCTCTCCCATATTTATGTGCGGTGGATTAAGGGTACAGAATCCTCTCCCATGTTTATGTGGGGTGGATTATGGGGTACAGAAACCTCTCCCATATTTATGTGGGGTGGATTATGGGTGTACAGAAACCTCTCCCATATTTATGTGGGGTAGATTATGGGGTACAAAAACCTCTCCCATATTTATGTGGGGTGGATTATGGGGTACAGAAACCTCTCCCATATATATGTGGGGTGGATTAAGGGTACAGAATCCTCTCCCATATTTATGTGGGGTGGATTATGGGGTACAGAAACCTCTCCCATATTAATGTGGGGTGGATTATGAGGGTACAGAAACCTCTCCCATATTTATGTGGGGTGGATTATGGGGTACAGAAACCTCTCCGATATTTATGTGGGGTGGATTATAGGGTACAGAAACCGTTCCTATATTTATGTGGGGTGGATTAAGGGTACAGAAACCTCTCCCATATTTTTGTGGGGTGGATTATGGGGTACAGAAACCTCTCCCATATTTATGTGGGAGGGATTATGGGGTACAGAAACCTCTCCCATATTTATGTGGGGTGGATTATGGGTACAGAATCCTCTCCCATATTTATGTGGGGTGGATTATAGGGTATAGAAACCTCTCCCATATGTATATGTGGGGTGGATTACGGGGTACAGAAACCTCTCCCATATTTATGTGGGGTGGATTATGGGGTACAGAAACCTCTCCCATATTTATGTGGGGTGGATTAAGGGTACAGAAACCTCTCCCATATTTATGTGGGGTGGATTATGGGGTACAGAAACCTCTCCCATATTTATATGGGGTGGATTAAGGGTACAGAAATCTCTCCCATATTTATGTGGGGTGGATTATGGGGTACAGAAACCTCTCCCATATTTATGTGGGGTGGATTAAGGGTACAGAATCCTCTCCCATGTTTTTGTGGGGTGGATTATGGGGTACAGAAACCTCTCCCATATTTATGTGGGGTGGATTATGGGTGTACAGAAACCTCTCCCATATTTATGTGAGGTAGATTATGGGGTTCAGAAACCTCTCCCATATTTATGTGGGGTGGATTTTGGGGTACAGGAACCATCTCCCATATTTATGTGGGGTGGAATAAGGGTACAGAATCCTCTCCCATATTTATGTGGGGTGGATTATGGGGTACAGAAACCTCTCCCATATTAATGTGGGGTGGATTATGGGTGTACAGAAACCTCTCCCATATTTATGTGGGGTGGATTATGGGGTACAGAAACCTCTCCGTTATTTATGTGGGGTGGATTAAAGGGTTCAGAAACCTCTCCCATATTTATGTGGGGTGGATTAAGGGTACAGAAACCTCTCCCATATTTATGTGGGGTGGATTATGGGGTACAGAAACCTCTCCCATATTTGTGGGGTGGATTATGGGTGTACAGAAACCTCTCCCATATTTATGTGGGGTGGATTATGGGGTACAAAAACCTCTCCGATATTTATGTGCGGTGGATTATGGGTGTACAGAAACCTTTCCCATATTTAAGTGGGGTAGATTATGGGGTACAGAAACCTCTCCCATATTTATGTGGGGTGGATTATGGGGTACAGAAACCTCTCCCATATTTATGTGGGGTGGATTAAGGGTACAGAATCCTCTCCCACATTTATGTGGGGTGGATTATGGGGTACAGAAACCTCTCCCATATTAATGTGGGGTGGATTATGGGGTACAGAAACCTCTCCCATATTTATGTGGGGTGGATTATGGGGTACAGAAACCTCTCCGATATTTATGTGGGGTGGATTATAGGGTACAGAAACCTCTCCCATATTTATGTGGGGTGGATTAAGGGTACAGAAACCTTTCCCATATTTATGTTGGGTGGATTATGGGGTACAGAAACCTCTCCCATAATTATGTGGGAGGGATTATGGGGTACAGAAACCTCTCCCATATTTATGTTGGGTGGATTATGGGTACAGAATCCTCTCCCATTTTTATGTGGGGTGAATTATAGGGTACAGAAACCTCTCCCATATGTATATGTGGGGAGGATTATGGGGTGCAGAAACCTCTCCCAGATTTATGTAGGGTGGATTAAAGGGTACAGAAACCTCTCCCATATTTATGTAGGGTGGATTAAGGGTACAGAAACCTCTCCCATATTTATGTGGGAGGGATTATGGGGTACAGAAACCTCTCCCATATTTATGTGGGGTGGATTATGGGTACAGAATCCTCTCCCATATTTATGTGGGGTGGATTATGGAGTACAGAAACCTCTCCCATATTTATGTGGGGTGGATTAAGGGGTACAGAAAACCTCTCCCATATTTATGTGGGGTGGATTAAGGGTACAGAAACCTCTCCCATATTTATGTGGGGTGGATTAAGGGGTACAGAAACCTCTCCCATATTTATGTGGGGTGGATTAAGGGTACAGAATCCTCTCCCATATTTATGTGGGATGGATTATGGGGTACAGAAACCTCTCCCATATTTAAGTGGTGTAGATTATGGGGTACAGAAACCTCTCCCATATTTATGTGGGGTGGATTATGGGGTACAGAAACCTCTCCCATATTTATGTGGGGTGGGTTAAGGGTACAGTATCCTCTCCCACATTTATGTGGGGTGGATTATGGGGTACAGAAACCTCTCCCACATTAATGTGGGGTGGATTATGGGGGCCCACAAACCTCTCCCATATTTATGTGGGGTGGATTATGGGGTACAGAAACCTCTCCGATATTTATGTAGGGTGGATTATAGGGTACAGAAACCTCTCCCATTTTTATGTGGGGTGGATTAAGGGTACAGAAACCTCTCTCATATTTATGTGGGGTGGATTATGGGGTACAGAAACCTCTCCCATAAATATGTGGGAGGGATTATGGGGTACAGAAACCTCTCCCAAATATATGTGGGGTGGATTATTGGGTACAGAAACCTCTCCGATATTTATATGGGGTGGATTATAGGGTACAGAAACCTCTCAGATATTTATATGGGGTGGATTATAGGGTACAGAAACCTCTCCCATATTTATGTGGGTTGGATTAAGGGTACAGAAACCTCTCCCATATTTATGTGGGGTGGATTATGGGGTACAGAAACCTCTCCCATATTTATGTGGGAGGGATTATGGGGTACAGAAACCTCTCCCATATTTATGTGGGGTGGATTATGGGTACAGAATCCTCTCCCATATTTATGTGGGGTGGATTAGGGAGTATAGAAACCTCTCCTCTCCCATATTCATGTGGGGTGGATTAGGGGGTACCGAAACCTCTCCCATATTTATGTGGGGTCGATTAAGGGTACAGAAACCTCTCCCATATTTATGTGGGGTGGATTATGGGGTACAGAAACCTCTCCCATATTTATGTGGGGTGGATTAAGGGTACAGAATCCTCTCCCACATTTATGTGGGGTGGATTATGGGGTACAGAAACCACTCCCATATTTATGTGGGGTGGATTGTGGGGGTACAGAAACCTCTCCCATATTTATGTGGGGTGGATTATGGGGTACAGAAACCTCTCCGATATTTATGTGAGGTGGATTATAGGGTACAGAAACCTCTCCCATATTTATATGGGGTGGATTAAGGGTACAGAAACCTCTCCCATATTTATGTTGGGTGGATTATGGGGTACAGAAACCTCTCCCATAATTATATGGGAGGGATTATGGGGTACAGAAACCTCTCCCATATTTATGTGGGGTGGATTATTGGTACAGAATCCTCTCTCATATTTATGTGGGGTTGATTATAGGGTACAGAAACCTCTCCCATATGTTTATGTGGGGTGGATTACGGGGTACAGAAACCTCTCCCAGATTTATGTGAGGTGGATTAAGGGGTACAGAAACCTCTCCCATATTTACAGTATGTGGGGTGGATTATGGGGTACAGAAACCTCTCCCATATTTATGTGGGGTGGATTATGGGTGTACAGAAACCTCTCCCATATTTATGTGGGGTAGATTATGGGGTACAAAAACCTCTCCCATATTTATGTGGGGTGGATTATGGGGTACAGAAACCTCTCCCATATTATATGTGGGGTGGATTATAGGGTACAGAAACCTCTCCCATATTTATGTGGGGTGGATTATGGGGTACAGAAACCTCTCCCATATTTATGTGGGGTGGATTATGGGTACAGAAACCTCTCCCATATTTATGTGGGGTGGATTATGGGTACAGAAACCTCTCCCATATTTATGTGGGGTGGATTATGGGGTACAGAAACCTCTCCCATATTTATGTGGGGTGGATTAAGGGTACAGAATCCTCTCCCATTTTATGTGGGGTGGATTATGGGGTACAGAAACCTCTCCCATATTTATGTGGGGTGGATTATGGGGTACAGAAACCTCTCCCATATTTATGTGGGTGGATTATGGGGTACAGAAACCTCTCCCATATTTATGTGGGGTGGATTATGGGGTACAGAAACCTCTCCCATATTTATGTGGGGTGGATTAAGGGTACAGAATCCTCTCCCATATTTATGTGGGGTGGATTATGGGGTACAGAAACCTCTCCCATATTTATGTGGGGTGGATTATGGGGTACAGAAACCTCTCCCATATTTATGTGGGGTGGATTATGGGGTACAGAAACCTCTCCCATATTTATGTGGGGTGGATTAAGGGGTACAGAAACCTCTCCCATATTTATGTGGGGTGGATTAAGGGTACAGAAACCTCTCCCATATTTATGTGGGGTGGATTATGGGGTACAGAAACCTCTCCCATATTTATGTGGGGTGGATTATGGGGTACAGAAACCTCTCCCATATTTATGTGGGGTGGATTATGGGGTACAGAAACCTCTCCCATATTTATGTGGGGTGGATTAAGGGTACAGAAACCTCTCCCATATTTATGTGGGGTGGATTATGGGGTACAGAAACCTCTCCCATATTTATGTGGGGTGGATTATGGGGTACAGAAACCTCTCCCATATTTATGTGGGGTGGATTATGGGGTACAGAAACCTCTCCCATATTTATGTGGGGTGGATTAAGGGTACAGAAACCTCTCCCATATTTATGTGGGTGGATTAAGGGTACAGAACCTCTCCCATATTTATGTGGGGTGGATTATGGGGTACAGAAACCTCTCCCATATTTATGTGGGGTGGATTATAGGGTACAGAAACCTCTCCCATATTTATGTGGGGTGGATTAAGGGTACAGAAACCTCTCCCATATTTATGTGGGGTGGATTATGGGTACAGAATCCTCTCCCATATTTATGTTGGGTGAATTATAGGGTACAGAAACCTCTCCCATATGTATATGTGGGGTGGATTATGGGTACAGAAACCTCTCCCATATTTATGTGGGGTGGATTATGGGGTACAGAAACCTCTCCCATATTTATGTGGGGTGGATTATGGGTACAGAAACCTCTCCCATATTTATGTGGGGTGGATTATGGGGTACAGAAACCTCTCCCATATTTATGTGGGGTGGATTAAGGGTACAGAAACCTCTCCCATATTTATTTGGGGTGGATTAAGGGGTACAGAGACCTCTCCCATATTTATGTGGGGTGAATTATGGGGTATAGAAACCTCTCTCATATTTATGTGGAGTGGATTATAGGGTACAGAAACCTCTCCCATATTTATGTGGGGTGGATTAAGGGTACAGAAACCTCTCCCATATTTATGTGGGGTGGATTATGGGTACAGAATCCTCTCCCATATTTATGTTGGGTGGATTATAGGGTACAGAAACCTCTCCCATATTTATGTGGGGTGGATTATGGGGTACAGAAACCTCTCCCATATTTATGTGGGGTGGATTAAGGGTACAGAAACCTCTCCCATATTTATGTGGGGTGGATTAAGGGTACAGAAACCTCTCCCATATTTATGTGGGGTGGATTATGGGGTACAGAAACCTCTCCCATATTTATGTGTGGTGGATTAAGGGTACAGAAACCTCTCCCATATTTATGTGGTGTGGATTATGGGGTACAGAAACATCTCCCATATTTATGTGGGAGAGATTATGGGGTACAGAAACCTCTCCCATATTTATGTGGGGTGGATTATGGGTACAGAATCCTCTCCCATATTTATGTGGGGTGGATTATGGAGTACAGAAACCTCTCCCATATTTATGTGGGGTGGATTAAGGGGTACTGAAACCTCTCCCATATTTATGTAGGGTGGAGTAAGGGTACAGAAGCCTCTCCCATATTTATGTGGGGTGGATTATGGGGTACAGAAACCTCTCCCATATTTATGTGGGGTGGAATAAGGGTACAGAATCCTCTCCCATTTTTATGTGGGATGGATTATGGGGTACAGAAACCTCTCCCATATTTATGTGGGGTGGATTATGGGTGTACAGAAACCTCTCCCATATTTAAGTGGGATAGATTATGGGGTACAGAAACCTCTCCCATATTTATGTGGGGTGGATTATGGGGTACAGAAACCTCTCCCATATTTATGTGGGGTGGATTAAGGGTACAGAATCCTCTCCCACATTTATGTGGGGTGGATTATGGGGTACAGAAACCTCTCCCATATTAATGTGGGGTGGATTGTGGGGGTACAGAAACCTCTCCCATATTTATGTGGGGTGGATTATGGGTACAGAAACCTCTCCGATATTTATGTGGGGTGGATTATAGGGTACAGAAACCTCTCCCATATTTATGTGGGGTGGATTAAGGGTACAGAAACCTTTCCCATATTTATGTTGGGTGGATTATGGGGTACAGAAACCTCTCCCATAATTATGTGGGAGGGATTATGGGGTACAGAAACCTCTCCCATATTTATGTTGGGTGGATTATGGGTACAGAAACCTCTCCCATATGTATATGTGGGGAGGATTACGGGGTACAGAAACCTCTCCCAGATTTATGTGGGGTGGATTAAGGGGTACAGAAACCTCTCCCATATTTATGTAGGGTGGATTAAGGGTACAGAAGCCTCTCCCATATTTATGTGGGGTGGATTATGGGGTACAGAAACCTCTCCCATATTTATGTGCGGTGGATTAAGAGTACAGAATCCTCTCCCATGTTTATGTGGGGTGGATTATGGGGTACAGAAACCTCTCCCATATGTATATGTGGGGTGGATTATGGGGTACAGAAACCTCTCCCAGATTTATGTGGGGTGGATTAAGGGGTACAGAAACCTCTCCCATATTAATGTGGGGTGGATTAAGGGTACAGAAACCTCTCCCATATTTATGTGGGGTGGATTATGGGGTACAGAAACCTCTCCCATATTTATGTGGGGTGGATTATGGGTGTACAGAAACCTCTCCCATATTTAAGTGGGGTAGATTATGGAGTACAGAAACCTCTCCCATATTTATGTGGGGTGGATTATGGGGTACAGAAACCTCTCCCATATTTATGTGGGGTGGATTAATGGTACAGAATCCTCTCCCACATTTATGTGGGGTGGAATATGGGGTACAGAAACCTCTCCCATATTTATGTGGGGTGGATTATGGGGTACAGAAACCTCTCCGATATTTATGTGGGGTGGATTATGGGGTACAGAAACCTCTCCCATATTTATGTGGGGTGGATTAAGGGTACAGAAACCTCTCCGATATTTATGTGGGGTGGATTATGGGGTACAGAAACCTCTCCCATATTTATGTGGGAGGGATTATGGAGTACAGAAATCTCTCCCATATTTATGTGGGGTGGATTATGGGTACAGAATCCTCTCCCATATTTATGTGGGGTGGATTATAGGGTACAGAAACCTCTCCCATATGTATATGTGGGGTGGATTACGGGGTACAGAAACCTCTCCCAGATTTATGTGGGGTGGATTAAGGGGTACAGAAACCTCTCCCATATTTATGTGGGGTGGATTAAGGGTACAGAAACCTCTCCCATATTTATGTGGGGTGGATTATGGGGTACAGAAACCTCTCCCATATTTATGTGGGGTGGATTATGGGTGTACAGAAACCTCTCCCATATTTATGTGAGGTAGATTATGGGGTACAGAAACCTCTCCCATATTTATGTGGGGTGGATTATGGGGTACAGGAACCTTTCCCATATTTATGTGGGGTGGAATAAGGGTACAGAATCCTCTCCCATATTTATGTGGGGTGGATTATGGGGTACAGAAACCTCTCCCATATTAATGTGGGGTGGATTATGGGTGTACAGAAACCTCTCCCATATTTATGTGGGGTGGATTATGGGGTACAGAAACCTCTCCGTTATTTATGTGGGGGTGGATTATAGGGTACAGAAACCTCTCCCATATTTATGTGGGGTGGATTATGAATCCGCTGCTTGTCCATTTAACCAGTCCGTTCACATATATTTTTATTTGGGTTTTAAGTAACGAAACCCAAACGGTAGTTCCTTTGTTTTATTACAAAAGGTTGTATATAATTCCTGAGTGTAGGTCAACCGTAAGTCTCACTGTCTAGGAGTGAATGAGAAGGGGACGGCGTTTATGTAATATAAACGTTAGGTCACGTCCTTATGATATAAGTTGATGTGAGCGACTGAAGCTTAAGGGCATCGCAGTGCAGGCTTACAGAAATGCTGAGCTATGGGTCTCGCCCTCTTGGGTGAGTTGCCCGCTCACGTGTCCAACCCATGCCTTACTCATAGACAGTGGAAAGTTACAGCATGGTGAATCTGAATATAATATCAGATGTATTGACCCATTTATATAATATGTTCTGTTGATGAGACAGGGGCCTATTACAATTATTGGGTACAGAAACCTCTCCCATACTTATGTGGGGTGGATTAAGGGGTACAGAAATCTCTCCCATATTTATGTGGGAGGGATTGTGGGGTACAGAAACCTCTCCCATATTTATGTTGGGTGGATTATGGGTACAGAAACCTCTCCCATATGTATATGTGGGGAGGATTACGGGGTACAGAAACCTCTCCCAGATTTATGTGGGGTGGATTAAGGGGTACAGAAACCTCTCCCATATTTATGTAGGGTGGATTAAGGGTACAGAAGCCTCTCCCATATTTATGTGGGGTGGATTATGGGGTACAGAAACCTCTCCCATATTTATGTGCGGTGGATTAAGAGTACAGAATCCTCTCCCATGTTTATGTGGGGTGGATTATGGGGTACAGAAACCTCTCCCATATGTATATGTGGGGTGGATTATGGGGTACAGAAACCTCTCCCAGATTTATGTGGGGTGGATTAAGGGGTACAGAAACCTCTCCCATATTAATGTGGGGTGGATTAAGGGTACAGAAACCTCTCCCATATTTATGTGGGGTGGATTATGGGGTACAGAAACCTCTCCCATATTTATGTGGGGTGGATTATGGGTGTACAGAAACCTCTCCCATATTTAAGTGGGGTAGATTATGGAGTACAGAAACCTCTCCCATATTTATGTGGGGTGGATTATGGGGTACAGAAACCTCTCCCATATTTATGTGGGGTGGATTAAGGGTACAGAATCCTCTCCCACATTTATGTGGGGTGGAATATGGGGTACAGAAACCTCTCCCATATTTATGTGGGGTGGATTATGGGGTACAGAAACCTCTCCGATATTTATGTGGGGTGGATTATGGGGTACAGAAACCTCTCCCATATTTATGTGGGGTGGATTAAGGGTACAGAAACCTCTCCGATATTTATGTGGGGTGGATTATGGGGTACAGAAACCTCTCCCATATTTATGTGGGAGGGATTATGGGGTACAGAAATCTCTCCCATATTTATGTGGGGTGGATTATGGGTACAGAATCCTCTCCCATATTTATGTGGGGTGGATTATTGGGTACAGAAACCTCTCCCATATGTATATGTGGGGTGGATTACGGGGTACAGAAACCTCTCCCAGATTTATGTGGGGTGGATTAAGGGGTACAGAAACCTCTCCCATATTTATGTGGGGTGGATTAAGGGTACAGAAACCTCTCCCATATTTATGTGGGGTGGATTATGGGGTACAGAAACCTCTCCCATATTTATGTGGGGTGGATTAAGGGTATAGAATCCTCTCCCATGTTTATGTGGGGTGGATTATGGGGTACAGAAACCTCTCCCCTATTTATGTGGGGTGGATTATGGGTGTACTGAAACCTTTCCCATATTTATGTGGGGTGGATTATGGGTGTACAGAAACCTCTCCCATATTTATGTGAGGTAGATTATGGGGTACAGAAACCTCTCCCATATTTATGTGGGGTGGATTATGGGGTACAGGAACCTTTCCCATATTTATGTGGGGTGGAATAAGGGTACAGAATCCTCTCCCATATTTATGTGGGGTGGATTATGGGGTACAGAAACCTCTCCCATATTAATGTGGGGTGGATTATGGGTGTACAGAAACCTCTCCCATATTTATGTGGGGTGGATTATGGGGTACAGAAACCTCTCCGTTATTTATGTGGGGGTGGATTATAGGGTACAGAAACCTCTCCCATATTTATGTGGGGTGGATTATGAATCCGCTGCTTGTCCATTTAACCAGTCCGTTCACATATATTTTTATTTGGGTTTTAAGTAACGAAACCCAAACGGTAGTTCCTTTGTTTTATTACAAAAGGTTGTATATAATTCCTGAGTGTAGGTCAACCGTAAGTCTCACTGTCTAGGAGTGAATGAGAAGGGGACGGCGTTTATGTAATATAAACGTTAGGTCACGTCCTTATGATATAAGTTGATGTGAGCGACTGAAGCTTAAGGGCATCGCAGTGCGGGCTTACAGAAATGCTGAGCTATGGGTCTCGCCCTCTTGGGTGAGTTGCCCGCTCACGTGTCCAACCCATGCCTTACTCATAGACAGTGGAAAGTTACAGCATGGTGAATCTGAATATAATATCAGATGTATTGACCCATTTATATAATATGTTCTGTTGATGAGACAGGGGCCTATTACAATTATAGGGTACAGAAACCTCTCCCATACTTATGTGGGGTGGATTAAGGGGTACAGAAATCTCTCCCATATTTATGTGGGGTGGATTAAGGGTACAGAAACCTCTCCCATATTTATGTGGGGTGGATTATGGGGTACAGAAACCTCTCCCATATTTATGTGGGGTGGATTATAGGGTACAGAATCCTCTCCCATATTAATGTGGGGTGGATTATAGGGTACAGAAACCTCTCCCATATTTATGTGGGGTGGATTAAGGGTACAGAAACCTCTCCCATATTTATGTGGGGTGGATTATGGGGTACAGAAACCTCTCCCATATTTATGTGGGGTGGATTATGGGGTACAGAAACCTCTCCCATATTTATGGGGGGTGGATTATGGGGTACAGAAACCTCTCCCATATTTATGTGAGGTGGATTATGGGGTACAGGTGAATTAAGGGTACAGAAACCTCTCCCATATTTATGTGGGGTGGATTTTGGGGTACAGAAATCTCTCCCATATATATGTGGGGTGGATTATAGGGTACAGAAACCTCTCCCATATTTATGTGGGGTGGATTATGGAGTACAGAAACCTCTCCCATATTTATGTGGGGTGGATTAAGGGGTACAGAAAACCTCTCCCATATTTATGTGGGGTGGATTAAGGGTACAGAAACCTCTCCCATATTTATGTGGGGTGGATTAAGGGGTACAGAAACCTCTCCCATATTTATGTGGGGTGGATTAAGGGTACAGAATCCTCTCCCATATTTATGTGGGATGGATTATGGGGTACAGAAACCTCTCCCATATTTATGTGGGGTGGATTATGGGTGTACAGAAACCTCTCCCATATTTAAGTGGGGTAGATTATGGGGTACAGAAACCTCTCCCATATTTATGTGGGGTGGATTATGGGGTACAGAAACCTCTCCCATATTTATGTGGGGTGGGTTAAGGGTACAGAATCCTCTCCCACATTTATGTGGGGTGGATTATGGGGTACAGAAACCTCTCCCACATTAATGTGGGGTGGATTATGGGGGCACACAAACCTCTCCCATATTTATGTGGGGTGGATTATGGGGTACAGAAACCTCTCCGATATTTATGTAGGGTGGATTATAGGGTACAGAAACCTCTCCCATATTTATGTGGGGTGGATTAAGGGTACAGAAACCTTTCCCATATTTATGTGGGGTGGATTATGGGGTACAGAAACCTCTCCCATAATTATGTGGGAGGGATTATGGGGTACAGAAACCTCTCCCAAATATATGTGGGGTGGATTATTGGGTACAGAAACCTCTCCGATATTTATATGGGGTGGATTATAGGGTACAGAAACCTCTCAGATATTTATATGGGGTGGATTATAGGGTACAGAAACCTCTCCCATATTTATGTGGGTTGGATTAAGGGTACAGAAACCTCTCCCATATTTATGTGGGGTGGATTATGGGGTACAGAAACCTCTCCCATATTTATGTGGGAGGGATTATGGGGTACAGAAACCTCTCCCATATTTATGTGGGGTGGATTATGGGTACAGAATCCTCTCCCATATTTATGTGGGGTGGATTATGGAGTACAGAAACCTCTCCTCTCCCATATTCATGTGGGGTGGATTAGGGGGTACCGAAACCTCTCCCATATTTATGTGGGGTCGATTAAGGGTACAGAAACCTCTCCCATATTTATGTGGGGTGGATTATGGGGTACAGAAACCTCTCCCATATTTATGTGGGGTGGATTAAGGGTACAGAATCCTCTCCCACATTTATGTGGGGTGGATTATGGGGTACAGAAACCTCTCCCATATTAATGTGGGGTGGATTGTGGGGGTACAGAAACCTCTCCCATATTTATGTGGGGTGGATTATGGGGTACAGAAACCTCTCCGATATTTATGTGAGGTGGATTATAGGGTACAGAAACCTCTCCCATATTTATGTGGGGTGGATTAAGGGTACAGAAACCTCTCCCATATTTATGTTGGGTGGATTATGGGGTACAGAAACATCTCCCATAATTATGTGGGAGGGATTATGGGGTACAGAAACCTCTCCCATATTTATGTGGGGTGGATTATTGGTACAGAATCCTCTCTCATATTTATGTGGGGTTGATTATAGGGTACAGAAACCTCTCCCATATGTTTATGTGGGGTGGATTACGGGGTACAGAAACCTCTCCCAGATTTATGTGAGGTGGATTAAGGGGTACAGAAACCTCTCCCATATTTACAGTATGTGGGGTGGATTATGGGGTACAGAAACCTCTCCCATATTTATGTGGGGTGGATTATGGGTGTACAGAAACCTCTCCCATATTTATGTGTGGTAGATTATGGAGTACAAAAACCTCTCCCATATTTATGTGGGGTGGATTATGGGGTACAGAAACCTCTCCCATATTTACAGTATGTGGGGTGGATTATAGGGTACAGAAACCTCTCCCATATTTATGTGGGGTGGATTATGGGGTACAGAAACCTCTTCCATATTTTTGTGCGGTGGATTAAGGGTACAGAATCCTCTCCCATGTTTATGTGGGGTGGATTATGGGGTACAGAAACCTCTCCCATATTTATGTGGGGTGGATTATGGGTGTACAGAAACCTCTCCCATATTTATGTGGGGTAGATTATGGGGTACAAAAACCTCTCCCATATTTATGTGGGGTGGATTATGGGGTACAGAAACCTCTCCCATATATATGTGGGGTGGATTAAGGGTACAGAATCCTCTCCTATATTTATGTGGGGTGGATTATGGGGTACAGAAACCTCTCCCATATTAATGTGGGGTGGATTATGAGGGTACAGAAACCTCTCCCATATTTATGTGGGGTGGATTATGGGGTACAGAAACCTCTCCGATATTTATGTGGGGTGGATTATAGGGTACAGAAACCTCTCCCATATTGATGTGGGGTGGATTATGAGGGTACAGAAACCTCTCCCATATTAATGTGGGGTGGATTATAGGGTACAGAAACCTCTCCTATATTTATGTGGGGTGGATTAAGGGTACAGAAACCTCTCCCATATTTTTGTGGGGTGGATTATGGGGTACAGAAACCTCTCCCATATTTATGTGGGAGGGATTATGGGGTACAGAAACCTCTCCCATATTTATGTGGGGTGAATTATGGGGTATAGAAACCTCTCTCATATTTATGTGGAGTGGATTATAGGGTACAGAAACCTCTCCCATATTTATGTGGGGTGGATTAAGGGTACAGAAACCTCTCCCAAATTTATGTGGGGTGGATGATGGGGGACAGAAACCTCTCCCATATTTATGTGGGGTGGATTATGGGGTACAGAAACCTCCCATATTTATGTGGGGTGGATTAAGGGAACAGAATCGTCTCCCATATTTATGTGGGGTGGATTATGGGGTACAGAACCCTCTCCCATATTTATGTGGGGTGGATTGTGGGGTACAGAAACGTCCCCCATATATATGTGGCATGGATTAAGGGGCACATAAGCAGCCATATTCATGATAATAAAATGTAAAATTTTAAATTATTTCCATTTAATTACCACTTTTTTCACAGGGATTAGCCCACCCTCGTGACGATCTTCAGGAGTGAAGTGCTTCCCCATCTGGAGTACTGTCACCCCATCTGGTCCCCGAGATATGCTAGGGACTGTCAGTTGGTTGAAAATGTTCAAAGGAGGGCCACCAAACTGGTGCCTGCACTTCGGCACCTCAGCTACCTTGAGAGATTGGAGCGCCTGAACTTGCCTAGCTTATACTACAGACGGGCAAGGGGGGGACCTAGTTGAGGTTTATAAGCATCTCAGGGGGCACTACTCAGTTGAGTGTCCTTACTTGGAGCTGGCGGACGCTCGCCCCACAAGGGGTCACAGCTCAAGATTGAAGAAGCCGCAAGTCCAGAAAACCGTGAGGGCAAACTTTTTCGGAGTGAGGGTTGTAAACTCTTGGAACAATCTACCAGAGAGTGTTGTGACGGCACCGAGTGTGAGCTCTTTCAAGAGAAGACTTGACCAACACTGGAGCGGGTTCAGGTACATTCAGGAGCCGGTGCATGCCAGTATTTGCCAACAGTGCGTGACAGAGACGTGACCGATCGCCCGGGCGGCTAGCGAGCCGACCTTTTGGTGAACAATATAAAGGAAAAGAGACGTGACCGATCGCCCAAGCGGCTAACAACCCGATCAGTGGCGAAGAGGATAAAAGTAAAAGTAAAAAAAATCAATAGTGAGACCAATATATGTTTGTTGTGTTGTCAAAGTAAGAGAAACAATTGAGACCCTGCAATTGTGTGTAAATGAGGCAGAAAGTCAGATGAGCACCCTGGGACTTGGTCATATATGGCAGCAGGGTCTACCATTAGACAACACATTATGCTTCCAATATCTTCCCAGACGGTAGTACAGTACCTCCCTGTTTGATAGCTGCTTATTGCCTACTACATTACTTATAATGTAAGTTTCATAAAGCACCTATCAATATCTTCTTTAATAATGGTTTATGCAGTTAATTTAGTCCAAGTAAACTATTTTATACCGTACGTTTTGTATAATGTGCATGAGCACCTCTTCTGTGAGGGTCAATAAATAATAATAGTTTTCCCTCATTTATATATATTTTCTTTGGTAAATTAGTCATTCAGTTACCAGGTGGCACCACTGGTCTACCTTTGGTGAATCTAATAATGAAGAGTTATACTTCCTTATCGGATATTCCTTGACAACAACAACAAGCTTTACCATCTTGTATGTATATTTTTATCAATTTTCTTGTAAAACAGTTTATTTCTCCTCCTGGACATTACAGCAAGTGTTTGGTGAGTTATTAAGAGTGCAGGTGTGTTATATGACCTTGTTCACCTTAACTAAGTTAAATTAATTGTACTGTATTATGACCTTTCCTTTTATGTGTAATGATAAACATTCATTTTATGCCACAGTGGGAAATTGATTACTAAAATAGATTTAACTAATGTGTTTTTTATCTTGTTATAAACGAATAGAACCTTCATTTCCGTGGTAAGTTGATATTTATGGAGATATGACCACCTTAACACTAGTAACAGGCCTTTAAAGATGAGGGACAATGTGGCTTTAAAACACTACACCAAACAAACCATTGTTAACGATAAAGACATTAACAATTATAAAAGTGAAGTGACACAAAACACATTACTCATACATTATGTTTCTCGGGGTAAGAAAACTTTTACATTTTAAGGTGAAATATCAAGTAGCTGCTTAGGTTAGGTTACATTATATTATGGGTAAAGGTGGACGAGAAAGTTAGGTTAGGTTTGATTACAGAATATTATGGGTAAAGGTGGATGAGAAGGTTAGGTTAGGTTTGATTTGATTTGATTATGGGTAAAGGTGGAGGAGAAAGTTAGGTCAGGTTAGATTACATTATATTATGGGTAAAGGTGGACGAGAAGGTTAGCAGTACATGAAGGATGAGGAAAATTATGTGATAAAAAACGATGAAAATTTGATCATTTGACAGTTATGGATGTTTGTACATGTTTTGTTTGAGAAGAAGTTTAATATTTGCCATAAATATTCCTCTGACAGTCCAGTCCAGTCTTCTTGATGCTTGATGTCATCCACTTGTGAACAATTAAATTCTGATTCTGTTCTCACTTACATTGTTAACAAATGACAGTGAATCGTATCCAGGCTTTATCTACCTTAAATAATAGGTTTGATTGTTTTTGTTTTTGTAGCGGGTTTCACTGTCTAGAGCCAGGAGTCTATGACCTGCGCTAATCCTATATATTTTGTATTTCCCGCACAATAGATACCTAAACCAAATCTATTTATATGTTATGAGGATCATATTGTTGGAATCTATTCATATATTATACAGTTTAATTCATTTCCTTTACAGTACCTTACAGGTAGCATTGGATAATAAGTGAATTGTGTGTTCCTATACTTATTGTTCTTCCACAAGGGGAGACAAGCAAGCCTTGACAGCCATATCCATAGTTAGGGTGTCTTGTGACAGATGCTCATTGTCTTAATACAAGATAATTATCCTTGTGGAGGATGAAGCCCTTCTACAAGAGTTCATCTGTGAATATGGACTAGTTGGCAGGATGTTAAGTGTTTAAAATGTGGCAGAGAACTGACACTGAAAATTAAATATTTATTTGTGCATAACAAATGGTCTTCCTTGTATGAGCACAAAAGACAAAAATTTACGCTAAGCTGCTTCAAACACTAAGTTAGTGTTAAGAAGTGTGTTTAACTGAAATTGAACCAATATTTATGGAAATATTCTTTTCATGATACTGAATATGAAAATGGAAACCAGAATGCACATTCTTGCACATTTAAAAGCATCCACACTTTGTTTTAGTCCAATATGTTTGTGTCAATCATTTCATGGACAACCTATATAGTTAGCAGTTAGTAATATTTGGCCAACAACATGTTGAGCGAGGGTTTTGAAGCTGTAGAGAGAGGGTGTGTGTCGTGTGGCTTAGTGGGTCGGTGGTCCCATGTCTTACTGACTCTTACAGCAGTAATACTCTTGTGTCTACTGAAGTGAGAGAGAATGAAAGGAAACTGCTTCCAATGATTTGACTGGGAAGACACTCCCTAAAGTAAGTTTAGTCAAGATGAAACTGGTGAAATAACAAAACCAGTGAGTAAATATGAGGGACAGATGGTGATGTCCCTGCTTTACATATTTTCTCAAACTTTGACATAAACTCTAATTAACTGTAATTAAAACTTTGAACAGTATTCCCTTAATGGTCACTGGGGCTAGGTAAAATGGACCCCCCTGAGAAAGCAAAATCTGTGAGTTTTTCATGCCAGTCCCAGATGTGTGCAAAATACATATATGAATAGCTATATGCATGTGTATAAGAACATTATGTATGCTTAAAACATAATAATAAATATTAAATAACATAAATAAATAAACATGAAATAACACTGTATGGACATTAGGTCCACACAGTGATAGGTAGTTGTGGTAGTGAGAAACATGATAGCATAAAGCCAGTTATTTGGCTTTGCCAGTACAGTAGGCTATTAAATCTGCAATTTTTTCCCAACTTTCCCTTGTTAATTATAGGGTGCATCTTATGGCCTTGGAAATATGGTACTCTGTACTGTCCTGTAGTGTTGACTCCTCTTGATTCCTGGCACACAGCCTCAGATGTATTTTATTTATTTTTCATGGGAATCTGTGAGTTTCTGAGGGATGGAAGCTTTAAAACCATGAACTTTAAGGGAATACTGTAATTCCTTTTTAGATTATTTTCATCTTACACACGTTAGTTTAGTTAATTCTAGTTTTCAATAATAAAACTACCTTTTATAAGAATATTATCTAAGGCAAAATATTTTGTTTCAGATACTGTGATGTCACATCTCAAGACCAAGTGTAACTAAGTAGAAATTCACAATGTCAAGCAGAGATAAAAAGTTTTTCTGTGAGGAATGTGGCAAACGGTTTTGCTTAAAGTCTACTCTTCACACACATTTACTTGTACACAATGGTATGAAGGAGTTTGAATGTGAGGAATGTGGGAAATGTTTGTCATCTAAGAGTAATCTTAAGAAATACATTCTTGGACACAGTGGTATAAAGGAGTTTGAATGTGAGGAATGTAAGAAACATTTTGCACATAAGAGTCATCTCAAGACACATTTACTTGGACACAGTGGTGTGAGGGATTTTGAATGCGATGACTGGGAAATATTTTACAACGAAGAGTACTCTCAAGAAACACATTCTTGGACACAGTGGAATAAAAAAGTTTGAATGTGAGGAATGTGGGAAATATTTTGTACATAAGAGTCCTCTCAAGAGTCACATTCTTGGACACTGTTAGGTTCTGAATAATAAGTTCTATATACAGGAGAGAACACAAACACCTGTATAGTTTTGTAGGTTCGGTTTACTGGATAAGAGTATGTACACAAAGGGGAGCAGCACTCTCCCCGGCTAGGCTCCTGCTGGTCAACTGCTATAGGCGACGTATGGCAAGTGATACATTAGCAGCTTCCATACGTCGCCAGGCGCATTAATTAGGCATGTGGGATATGGTAATAACATTGCCACACGCTGCTAGCTAGGCTGAATAAATAATACATAAATGGAGCACATACATAATATACATACATGATATATAATCCAGCATACATAATATACATACATGATATATAATCCAGCATACATAATATACATACAGACACAGTGGTATAAAAAAATTTAAACGTGAGGAATGTGGGAAATATTTTGCACATAAGAGTCATCTCAAGAGTCACATTCTTGGACACAGTGGTATAAAAAAGTTTAAATGTGAGGATTGTGGGAAACTTTTTGCACAAAGGAGTACTCTCAAGACACACATTCTTGGACACAGTGGTATAAATGAGTTTGAATGTGAGGAATGTGGGAAACTTTTTGCACTAAAGTGTGTTCTCAAGGCACACATTCTTGGACACATTGGTATAAAAAAAGTTTAAATATGAGGAATGTGGGAAACATTTTGCACAAAAGAGTCATCTTAAGACACATTCTTGGACACAGTGGTATAAAAAAATTTAAATGTGAGGAATGTGGGAAATATTTTGCACAAAAGAGTACTCTCAATACACACATTCTTGGACACAGTGGTATAAAAAAGTTTAAATGTGAGGAATGTGGGAAACATTTTGCACAAAAGGGTCATCTCAAGAGGCACATTCTTGGAGACAGTGGTATATAAGGGTTTGAATGTGAGGAATGTAGGATATGTTTCTCCTAGAAGAGTAATCTCAAACATCATAAACTTGTGCATAAAAAAAAAAGAACAGATTTCAATAAACGTTTGAGTGACTTTAACAGAAGGTAATTGTGACACATAAACTTGAATACAGTGATATACATCAATATAAAACCACTTGAATAAACTCTATGAATGTAGCAGAAATAAGGACCAGTGACAAATGCCACTTTTATAGATATTAAACACAAGTTGTAATTATCTGCTCTAAGATGTAAATTTCTTCTACCATGACCTTAGTACTTTACCATGACATGATAAAATGTTAGAAAAATAAACATGTGTTAGTTGAGTGGTATCTTATGAGTCTAGTAGAACTTGTACAATAATTTTGTTAACATGTAATGGTAACTTGTAGACCCAGCCATGTTGATTTGGCTTGGTCAAGTCAGGTGATGTTGTTGGCTTAGTCATGTCCTGTTGTCACTTGTGTATTGTATTAACCTGTACAGTACATTACCAACTGTGATGTACTAACATGTACTGTACATTACCAACTGTGATGTACTAACATGTACTGTACATTACCAACTGTGATGTACTAACATGTACTGTACATTACCAACTGTGATGTACTAACATGTACTGTACATTACCAACTGTGATGTACTAACATGTACTGTACATTACCAACTGTGATGTACTAACATGTACTGTGCATTACCAACTGTGATGTACTAACATGTACTGTGCATTACCAACTGTGATGTACTAACATGTACTGTACATTACCAACTGTGATGTACTAACATGTACTGTACATTACCAACTGTGATGTGCTAACATGTACTGTACATTACCAACTGTGATGTACTAACATGTACTGTACATTACCAATTGTGATGTACTAACATGTACTGTACATTACCAACTGTAATGTATGAACATGTACTGTACATTACCAACTGTGATGTACTAACATGTACTGCCCATTAACAACTGTGATGTACTAACATGTACTGTACATTACCAACTGTGATGTACTAACATGTACTGTGCATTACCAACTGTGATGTACTAACATGTACTGTACATTACCAACTGTGATGTACAAACATGTACTGTACATTACCAACTGTGATGTACTAACATGTACTGTACATTACCAACTGTGATGTACTAACATGTACTGTACATTACCAACTGTGATGTACTAACATGTACTGTACATTACCAACTGTGATGTACTAACATGTACTGTGCATTACCAACTGTGATGTACTAACATGTACTGTACACTACCAACTGTGATGTACTAACATGTACTGTACATTACCAACTGTGATGTGCTAACATGTACTGTACATTACCAACTGTGATGTACTAACATGTACTGTACATTACCAACTGTGATGTACTAACATGTACTGTACATTACCAACTGTGATGTACTAACATGTACTGTACATTACCAACTGTAATGTATGAACATGTACTGTACATTACCAACTGTGATGTACTAACATGTACTGCCCATTAACAACTGTGATGTACTAACATGTAATGTACATTACCAACTGTGATGTACTAACATGTACTGTACATTACCAACTGTGATGTACTAACATGTACTGTACATTACCAACTGTGATGTACTAACATTTACTGTACATTACCAACTGTGATGTACTAACATTTACTGTACATTACCAACTGTGATGTACTAACATGTACTGTACATTACCTACTGCGATGTACTAACGTGTACTGTACATTACCATCTGTGATGCACTAACGTGTACTATACATTACCAACTGTGATGTACTAACATGTACTGTGCATTACCAACTGTGATGTACTAACATGTACTGTGCATTACCAACTGTGATGTACTACATGTTCTGTACATTACCAACTGTGATGTACTAACATGTACTGCCCATTACCAACTGTGATGTACTAACATGTACTGTGCATTACCAACTGTGATGTACTAACATGTACTGTACATTACCAACTGTGATGTACTAACATGTACTGTACATTACCAACTGTGATGTACTAACATGTACTGTACATTACCAACTGTGATGTACTAACATGTACTGTACATTACCAACTGTGATGTACTAACATGTACTGTACATTACCAACTGTGATGTACTAACATGTACTGTACATTACCAACTGTGATGTACTAACATGTACTGTACATTACCAACTGTGATGTGCTAACATGTACTGTACATTACCAACTGTGATGTACTAACATGTACTGTGCATTACCAACTGTGATGTACTAACATGAACTGTACATTACCAACTGTAATGTAAGAACATGTATTGTACATTACCAACTGTGATGTACTAACATGTACTGCCCATTAACAACTGTGATGTACTAACATGTACTGTACATTACCAACTGTGATGTACTAACATGTACTGTACATTACCAACTGTGATGTACTAACATTTACTGTACATTACCAACTGTGATGTACTAACATGTACTGTACATTACCTACTGCGATGTACTAACGTGTACTGTACATTACCATCTGTGATGTACTAACGTGTACTGTACATTACCAACTGTGATGTACTAACATGTACTGTACATTACCTACTGCGATGTACTAACGTGTACTGTACATTACCATCTGTGATGTACTAACGTGTACTGTACATTACCAACTGTGATGTACTAAGATGTACTGTACATTACCAACTGTGATGTACTAATGTAATGAGACAAAATCTCACTAGAAGAAGATTACATATAGGTAGAATATTGATAGTATAAGAGTATAAAAGAGAGGAAGACTTTGGTAGCGTGGCCGTGATAGATATTTACACTTATCGTATCTTATATAGTCAATACACATCTCTTACGTCTTAAGGGCGACTTCTCAAACACCGCTTCGTTACAACTCTTTATTAATTACGAACATGACATGGACACATTAATAACACCTTCTATTGAAGTTACTAGGACATCATATTACGTTACTAGACACTGATTCTCGGACACGAACATGAAATGAATACGCTTCCCACGTAAGTAACTCATCCCATGGAAAGCTCTGACAAAAACTCACGTGACCTAGGGGAGGCCTAGCAGGTGGTCCTGGGTTGTCTCTCCAGTATGGGAGACTGCTTAGCTGGGCACCTGTGTGTCGAGGGCAACTCGCTCCTGACCGGAGGCGGCTTGCCTCCGGCCCCTGACTTCTCTCGAGCAGGACTGGGGACGTCGTAGCTGGCCTTTCTTGGTTACAAGACACACTCTCTCTCTGTCTCTCTCTGGGCTCGAGGGAGGACTAGCACGTCCTATATATTGGGAGGCGAGCCGTCAGGTTGAGCTGAATGGGGGGGGCGGCGAAGGGTCTCCTTACATTTGCCCTTGCTAATGTAGGGTCAGGTCTGGACTTTTTCAGGGACTATAAGTTGTATATTCTGGAGAAATCTTTTGTTGGGGCCGTGTGACATGGGAGGGGAGCCTGGCTGATTTATAACCCTTGGTCAGCCGTGAGAGTTACCCTACACTTTTGACCTCCCTAATGTCGGGTCAAGTCTGGACTGTTTCTGAGATGTAAGCTGTGGTCTGACAACCCATCACTACACTCACATATACTGTACATTAGCAACTGTGATGTACTAACATGTACTGTACATTACCAACTGTGATGTGTTAACATGTACTGTACATTACCAACTGTGATGTACTAACATGTACTGTACATTACCAACTGTGATGTACTAACATGTACTGTACATTACCAACTGTGATGTACTAACATGTACGGTACATTACCAACTGTGATGTACTTACTTGTACTGTACATTACCAACTGTGATGTACTAACATGTACTGTACATTACCAACTGTGATGTACTAACGTGTACTGTACATTACCAACTGTGATGTACTAACGTGTACTGTACATTACCAACTGTGATGTACTAACATGTACTGTACATTACTAACTGTGATGTACTAACATGTACTGTACATTACCAACTGTGATGTACTAACATGTACTGTACATTACCAACTGTGATGTACTAACATGTACTGTACATTACCAACTGTGATGTACTAACATGTACTGTACATTACCAACTGTGATGTACTAACATGTACTGTACATTACCAACTGTGATGTACTAACATGTACTGTACATTACCAACTGTGATGTACTAACGTGTACTGTACATTACCAACTGTGATGTACTAACATGTACTGTACATTACTAACTGTGATGTACTAACATGTACTGTACATTACCAACTGTGATGTACTAACATGTACTGTACATTACCAACTGTGATGTACTAACATGTACTGTACATTACCAACTGTGATGTTCTATCATGTATTGTACATTACCAACTGTGATGTAATAATAATAATAATAATTAGCGGTTTATTGAAAGAGCTTGGCAGCCAGAAGGCTGAAAATATACAGTTACATATTTGGGGAATGGGTTTCGAATTACAAATAATATACAAGTAACATAAGTGATACAAATAAGATATATAATAACTAGATGGGGAAAAGCTCAAACTACAGTTCATTTCAACATAGTGACAGTGCAAGAAGTAGTATTTACTGGGAGTGAATACACTGGTTTATTACAAGTTATTGATAATTTTTACAATGGTTGGGACTGGGCTGTTTTTATAGCGATCAGTTCGTGCACGTATGGGCTGGATGCGGTTGTGGTGTCGAACAGCAATTCTCGGGCTAGGGATCTCATGTGGTAGTAGGAGCCGGTGTCGAGGATGGTGTAGAAGCTTCTTACCAAATTTGCAGATGAGGTCGTGGTGATGGTCAGTGAGAGTCAAAAGGGTCAGTGTGTTGAGCGCTTCTTGATATGTGGAGTAGGAAGGGGAGAGAATAATCTTGCATGCCCTCTTTTGCACTTTTTCTAGGTGTTTACGTTGTGTGTCATTTAGGGAGGAAGACCAGGTGGGGGAGGCATAGGTGAGCTTGGGAAGTATAAATGTTGTGTAAACACTGAGGAGCTCGGGTGCAGGAACTCCGAGGGACTTGAGTCGGCGGAGGAGGTGGAGACGGAAACTGGAGGATTTGACAACTTCACTGACGTGTGGTTTCCAATTTAGTTTGTTGTCTATGGTGTCAGATGCTGCGAGGTACATCCCAAGGGCTCTGTGTAATGTATAATGTATGTTCTTTTGGTAATGTATAACATTCATTCATGTTATGCTAATCTGTGTAATTTGTTGTATATAGTGAGTTGTTGTATATTATACATAATGGTGGTTGGGTGTGAAGTTGGCTTCTTGTACAAGGTGTTCCAAACTTGGGGTCTTGTGATGTTACTCCAATTATTAACTTATATGTTACTGTTAATTGAAGTAGTTTGAGGTATATACTTAATTGTCTTTTATTGTAACTTGTTGTAATTGTCTCATTAATAATTTGTGAATTAATGTAACTGTGATGTTATTACCCACAATGCTTGGTGGGAGAGTTGAGGAGGGAATGAAGGTAGAGAGAACCGGGAGGACTCACTGTAGACCAGACCTGTGTGACTCGCTGCTTCACACAACTCAGTTGAATTTAGGTCTGTGTGGATGGTCTTTGTCTGTGTGGATCTATCCTGTGAATCTGCCTTGTAAATAATAATTGTACCAAGTACAGAAAGCAGGAGTTGGTGGCTATCCTTTGTCTTCCAGCACTGGTCCCCGTGAACACTTGACATGCACTGACAACTGTAATAGGCCTCGTGGGTTACTTGTTAGTGCTGTCAACTACAAACCCATAAGACACAAGTTCAGTGTTGTGTCCAGGCAGGGTTTGTGGGTCATTATCTTGTGGTGGTCTACACATAATATATGCAATAGTATCTTTAATAAAAACATTAAATGATCTAATATATACACTACTTGGCTGCTCACTAATGGAAGAATTATAAGATGCTGTCATTTAAAATATATAAAAGTAAGATAAATTGTTCAAAGGTTAACGTAATTTTTATACCAATATTGTTAATAAAATGTTTATTATAATTTTGTTCTATTATTCACATGAAAACATTAGGATGAAAAATAGTTCCATTAAGATTGACTTATATGTATGAGAGTAATATTTATCTGTCTTATCTTTATTTATCTCCCATATTTATGTGGGGTGGATTAAGGGACACAGTGGTGTAAGTCAAGTGTGGTAAGTAATATATACACTGACTTACCATGAACATTGATGTTCTTGGTGGCGTAGCTGCCGTAGCACAGTTAAAGCAGATAAGAATAAAGGCTGGGACTGATCCTCAGATGACTAGTGAGATAATAGAATCCACCAGACACAGAGATCAACTCACTCATAACATTAAAAGAGACAGACATGAAGATGGATCACACAATGAATTTAGTAGATAAGAAACAGTACAGAGGGATATATAGTGAGTGAAATAAGAATATGTAAATAATAAGATTGAGAAAAATAAAAAAATATTTCCTTAAAGCTGTGGAGGCAACTAAGAACCCTTGGACACAGCACCACCGAAAACATTCCATCCTAGTGTTAAATATTGATGTTGAGCTCTCACGATTTATCCAATGTTGCAAACTATTTTAATTTATTTTATGCAACAGTTGCCTCATCTTTAGTCAGTAAACTTCAGGTAACCTTAAACAATTACAGCGTATGTTAAAATGCTGTTAAATCGCACTACAGAAAGAAAGAAATCACTCCAGACTATTGAACTGTAACAGAAGACTTTGAGAGCATCCCAGCTAGGGTTTAGAGGGACGGTGCCACTGTATTAAAGGCACCAATAACACATCTAATTAATCTCTCCATTAGCACCAATACTGTACCATATGAGATTACTCTAAGTGTGTCAAAGTAAAACCTATCTATAAAAAAGGTGACAGGTCTGATGTAGGTTATTACAGGCCAGTTAGTAACCTGTCTATTGTATCTAAAACCATACAGCAGTGTATGTTGAGGTGCAACGCTTCTAATATTTTGTACAGTATACCAGCCAGGCTTTAGGGGCTCTTACACCAGCATGATCGATCTCACTGGCCATATATGACCCAAATAGTTCAGGGGACTTACACAGGAATGGTAACGTTAGACTTACAAACAGCCCTCAGCACAGTGAATAATTTTTGTGTAAACAACTGCAGGCTCTTGGCAGTGTGTCTCTTGTCTGGTTTAAATCTAATCTTAACAAAAGGAAGTTAATAGTCATTGCAAATAATAGTGAGTTAGTGGACTGTGGCCAGAGTATCTAGCAACAAACTTTGTAATTGCAGCTCAGTATTAGGGATATGAACTGGCAGGGTGTCATGGTCACGTTGACTGCTGATCTATTTAACTAATGATTCTTATTAAACTCCATGCCCGCAAAACATGAGTGAGTTTGCGACCCCTAGAAGGAGCGTGTTTAGCCTCGCGACCCCTCCCAGTAAGCTCCGCTTTTTGTGAAGACAGTTATCAATACGTTGTTTATTCCACTTTCTCCTAAGAAGCTCAATCTTGAATTAGTCTGTGTAAATCAACCCAAGTAATTCGCCAGACCTTTGTCAATTGAGGGTCATCTTTGAATGAGTAACAGTTAGTTTGTTTGTGATTATTGTCATTGCGTGAGTAGCGATCACTGGCAACTCAGGGGTATATAAACTCAAGATGGCCAGGGAGAGCATCCCCTGACGCTGATTCCCGTTTGTCTCCAGGTAGGTTCTGTGTTCCCTAGCCATTCAGTTAATTCAGTCAATTGTAGTGAATATAATAATAATAATAATAATAATAATTAACGGTTTATTGAAAGAGCTTGGCAGCCAGAAGGCTGAAAATATACAGTTACATATTTGGGGAATGGGTTACGAATTACAAATAATATACAAGTAACATAAGTGACACAAATAAGACATATAATAACTTAGATGGGGAAAAGCTCAAACTACAGTTCATTTCAACATAGTGACAGTGTTACAGTATTACAAGTTATTGATAATTTTTACAATGGTTGGGACTGGGCTGTTCTTATAGCGATCAGTTCGTGCACGTATGGGCTGGATGCGGTTGTGGTGTCGCACAGCAATTCTCGGACAAGGGATCTCAGGTGGTAGTAGGAGCCGGTGTCGGGGATGGTGTAGAAGCTTCTTACCAAATTTGCAGATGAGGTCGTGGTGATGGTCAGTGAGAGTCGAAAGGGTCAGTGTGTTGAGCGCTTCTTGATATGTGGAGTAGGAGGGGGAGAGAATAATCTTGCATGCCCTCTTTTGCACTTTTTCTAGGTGTTTACGTTGTGTGGCATTTAGGGAGGAAGACCAGGTGGGGGAGGCATAGGTGAGCTTGGGAAGTATGAATGTTGTGTAAACACTGAGGAGCTCATGTGCAGGAACTCCGAGGGACTTGAGTCGGCGGAGGAGGTGGAGACGGAAACTGGAGGATTTGACAACTTCATTGACGTGTGGTTTCCAATTTAGTTTGTTGTCTATGGTGACGCCGAGGAGCTTCGTGGAATCTACAACCTGGAGTGTGTTCGGACCTAGAGTAATGGAAGGAGGTGGGACAATGTCGGAGGAGAGGTTGATGTGCATAACCATGGTCTTGGTATGGTTGATGGTGACATGGTTGTTGGTGGCCCAGTTTTGGAGACTGTTCAATAAATCCTGAAGGGCGGTATAGTTGGGAGCAGAATTGTTGACGCTGATCCCAATGGTGGAGTCGTCGACATATTTCCAGCGAGCAGGGGTTTCTCTTAGGGCATCATTGATGAGCATAAGGAAGCAGAGTGGTCCCATCTTGGTGCCTTGGGGGACGCCACAGGTGAGTGACTGAGAGGTGGAGACAGCCCCTCGGAAGCGTACAGCTTGGCGTCGGTCACTGAGGAAGTCTGTAAGCCATGGTATGAGGCTTCTTCGAAGCCCGAGGTCAATAGCTTTGTTGATGATTATATTGTGGTCGACTAGGTCGAACGCTTTAGTGAAATCAATGAAGGCGACAGCTACAGATGTTTTTCGTTTCTCGAGATGGCGGTATATGTAATCGAGAAAGCTGACAAGACAGTGAGTGGTGGAGGAAGTTTTCATGTTGCCAAATTGCTGAGGGTCTACGACTCCTGCAATATCAGCATAAGCCCAGTCGAACACAAAACTTTCACAGATTAGGCTGGGTATTGGGGTGATTGCAATAGGTCGTAGCTGATTTAAGGATTGTGGGCTGGTTGACTTGGGCACTGGTGATACATAAGAGGTTTTCCAGTCAGCTGGGCATCTGGCTTGACTGAGAGAAGCATTGATGATGGAGCAGAGGGGTTTAGCAAGCTCCGGGGAGAACTCCTTGAAGAGTTTCATTGGTAAGTCAATGGGGGTGGTAGAGCGTTTTAATTTTAGTTTGTCCAGGCGTTTTGCTACGTCAAATTCTTCTACTAAGTCAGTGGGAAGGGGGGCTGGTAGGTAAGCAGGGAGAGTGGTTGTGTCAAGCCGTGGGAGCGTCTGGCATATAGTAGCGAAATGGTTATTTGTTTGCTCAGCTGCGTCAACACTAGTGAGATGGCTAAGGAAGGGGAGGGGGTGTGTCTTATTGTTTAGTCCACAGAGTTCTTTAAGCTTACCATACCATTGACTGATGTTGGTCTGCTTCAGGTGTTGTAATTTGGTTGGGTAGTGGGACTTCTTTGCAGTGCGTATTTCGCGGATGACTCGGTTGCGAAGTGACCTGTAGCAGATGTGGTCATTGAGATGAAAGGCTCTGTCTCTCTGTTGCATAAGTCTTTTGATCCGAGGTGTGATCCAGGGCAAGTCAGCTGGGTGAGATCTGACGGACTTCTCGGGGAAGAAGTGGTGGTGAGCTTGCGTGGTGGTGTTGGTATAATTTATCCATTTGGTTTCCACGTCATCCACGCTAAGTACTTCAGTCCAGGGATGGTGAACTATCCACTGCCCGAAGAGGCGCACTGCAGAGTCAGTAATCGGCCTGTAGGTCTTGATGTAGGGTCTCTGTACTTGAGTGGGAGTGGCAGCTGGGGACCAGAGCACTGATAAGTGTGTGCTACACCCGATAGGAGGCATTGGTTGAGGTGGTTGGTACAAGTCAGTTAAGATAAGGTCAAGGGTATTTTGACCGTGTGTGGGGAAGGTCACAACTTGTGATAGTGATAGCTGGTCCTGGATATCAGTGGTGTCAATTTCATTTAAATCCCCACATAATACTAACTTGGCACATGGGTACCTAACTCTGAGGTGGTCTGAGGTGGTGATGAGATGATTGATAAGAGTGTCTCTGGTGGGTGATCGAGGCGGATGGTATGCCACACAGATTATTATGGAGGCGGTGTTGCGTGGGTGGGCCCGTAACACGACACGTACCCATAATGCTTCCACATCTGCTGGGACTTGAACATCCAGGCGTGACGGGCGTAGGTCATCTTGACAGAAGAGGGCAACGCCCCCTCCGCGTCTTTGTGAACGAAGGTGATGAAAGAGTTGATATCCCTCAATATGACATGTTTCAGGCACAATTTGCCAAGCCTCACATATGGCAACGACGCTCGCGGCGGTTGACCTGACTGTAGTTGCCAGCTCGTCGAACTTGTTAGCTAGGGAAGTGACGTTGGATAGCAGTAAAGACGGGAGATCATACCATATCCGTGGAACTTCAGTGTGGTGGTATGGTCTGTCAGGGGTGGGTTTCTCCGGTTTCCTAGTGGAGGTTACGGTTCTGATGGGCTTATGTGCATGACGGCCTTGTCTACGGCTCCGTGCATGGAAAATGTTCAGTTACTTGAGTAGCGCAATAACACTGCCATCAGGATAACCGTTCCCACGCTTTAGATGGTACAGAGTGCGTCGGGAGTAAGTGATTGGTGGCCATCTGTTGATATCTGTTGTGGGCGGACGGAAGTGTTTGTCACTGGCGGCACTTTGAGGGACACTGACACTGGTAGACATCTGTTCACCAGTGTTCATGATTTAACAGTTGAATTGTCATTCACCCAGTGTAGAAGTAATATAACGTAAATACGTCTGTCGTCTAGACAAGAGAGTTTGTTGGTGTTGTCATGTTTCTCAGTCCCCTGACGCTGATTCCCGTTTGTCTCCAGATCCCATTGTGATTCTTGAATCACTCTACCATCCAACAACGGCCTCGGATGTATTAGATGTCCAGCCGGGATCATATATGAGAAGATGGCACCGATGCGGCCTGATTAATGTGCCCCACGGCTTCATTGGGCCAGACCCCAGACCCGCCATGTGTCTGGCTACCCCACAATAACAAAGGTCGTGGGCCCTAATGTTCTGCCCTGGGTTACTCCTTGGAAGCGAATGTCCAGAGAGTGTTGTAACATGTATGTTAGGGATAATTAGTTGGAAATAATTATCCCATTTCGGGTAGTGGACCCCCTGCATATACTAGGGTCATTGTTTATGTATATGTTGAATAATCTACAAGGAGTGCCATGTAATGTACCACCAGTAATGTTATGAGTAAGAGTAAGGAAGAAGGTACTGAGTTTGCACTAAGCCCAGGAGGTGAGCCTGGTAATTGTATGATTAATACCATATCCTTCCCCATTGATTGCATAATAATAAGCTTGTTTTTAGAATAATTTAGGTGTATTCATTTCTCCCACAGTATTTTACCTTTATTTCCATCCAAGTGACCTGATACCAAAAATTACCGTACTCACGTGCCTAGACCCTCGACCATGCTACCAAAAGAATGTCCAGGCTACCAAAAGAATGTCCATGCTACCAAAGAATAGGTGACGGAACTGAGTAAGAGTAAGAACTAAGAGAAGTAAGTAAGATGAGGGAGGTGTAGAAACAGAGAGGGAACCGGCCCCCTCACATTGGTGGCAGGTTCCAAGAACCCGCCCCCTCACATTGGTGGCAGCCCAAAGCACGCCCCTTCACAAGGGCACTAGAGGGAGTGTTAACAGACAAGGTTGAAGAAGCCACACATCCAGAAAACTGTGAAGGCGAACTTTTTCGGAGTGAGAGTTGTGAACTCTTGGAACAATCTGCCAGAGAGTGTTGTGACAGCACCAAGTGTGAGCTGTTTCAAGACCGGACTTGACCAGCACTGGAGCAGATTCAGATATATGTGGAGCCGGTGCATGCCCAGTACTAGCCAATTTTATTAAAAGAAAGACCGCTTTCCTGACTAATTCTTCCTCTAGTAAATCCTTCTGGTCCTTAACTAAAAACATATGTAGCAACTTCTGCACACCTTCTTTACCTCCCCTCTTCCGTCCTAATAACTCTATAGCCAACTCTCCCCCTGACAAAGCCAACCTCTAATTCCAGCTTAGACAATTCCCACTCTATCCTTCCTACCCCTACACCTCCTACTGAACCTATGCACTTTCCTATAATCTCCACTTGCAGGGTTGCCGGTGTGTTATCCAGGTTGGATGTGAGTAAGGCGCATGGACTGGACGGAATACCCGCTCGTGTTCTGAGGGAGTGTGCTGAAGCCCTGGCCCCTGTGCTTGCTCGCCTCTTTCGCCTTTGCCTCAAAACCAAAACTTTTCCTTCTTCTTGGAAGCATGCGCTGGTTCAGCCCATCCCGAAGAAGGGTGACCATTCTAATCCCTCTAACTATCGCCTCATTGTCCTAACTTCATCCCTCTCTAAGATTTTCGAAACTATGTTGAACTCCAATTTTCTCTGTCACCTTGAACGCCTTTCTCTTTTGTCGGACCACCAGTATGGCTTTCGCCAGGCGAGATCTAGTGGTGATCTGCTCTCCTATTGCACCCATCTTTGGTCATCCTCTCAGGGACTATGGGGGAAACTTTTGTCGTGGCCCTCGACATCTCCAAAGCATTTGACAGGGTATGGCACAAGTCTTTGCGATCTAAACTTCTCTCTTTTGGTTTCTCAACCCCCACTTTGTTCTCTCATCTCTAGCTTCCTTGAGAACCGATCCATGGCAGTTGTTGTCGAGGGATCGATTTCTCGCTCTTTCTCTACCAATAGTGGCGTCTCACAGGGTTCTGTTCTTTCACCAACTCTCTTCCTTCTTTTTTTCATTGATTTACTTCACACTACTGTCATGGTCACGTTGACTGCTAATCTATTTAACTAATGATTTTTATTAAACTCCACGACCGCAAAACATGAGTGGGTTAGCGACTCCTGAGAAAACGTGTTTTTCCCCATAGACGCTACACTTGTGTTTCCCTCCCAGTGTCCCAAGACAGTTATCAATGCGTTGTTTATTCCACTTTCTCCTGGGAAGCTCAATCTTGAATTAGTCTGTGTATATCAACTCAAGTAATTCGCCAGACCATTGTCAACTGAGGGTCATCTTTGAATGAGTAACAGTTAGTTTGTGATTATTGTCATTGGGTGAGTAGCGATCACTGGCAACTCAGGGATATATATACCCGTGCATCGCGCAGGACGACCGTCCCCTGACGCCGCCCCAATGTCTGTTCCAGGTATGTTTATGTGTAGCCATTCAGTTAATTTAGTCAATTGTAGTGAATATCAGTGTTCAACAGTGTTCATGCTTTAACAATTGAATTGTCATTCACCTAGTGTAAGAAGTAATATAACGTAAATATGTCTGTCATCTAGACAAGAGAGTTGTTTGTGTTGTCATGCTTCCGTCCCCTGACGTCGCCCTAGCGTTTGTTCCAGATCCCATTGTGATTCTTGCATCGCTCAACAACTGCCCCGGATGTAGTAGATACCCAGCAGGGACCATATTTGAGACGATGGCACCGATGCAGCCTGATTAAAGTACTCCACTGCCTCGTTGGGCCAGACCCCAGACTCGCCATGTGTCTGGCTACCACACACAATAACAACGGTCGTGAATCTCAGTGTTCTACCCTGGGACCCACCCTGGAAGTATATGTCCACAGAGAGTGTTGTGACATGTATGTTAGGGATAATTAGTTGGAAATAATTATCCCATGTTGGGTAGTGGACTCAGGTATCTGCTGATTTCATTATTAACGTGTATGTTGAGTAAGGTCTTGTAACTGTACTGAGAAGTACCACTTGGATGTTGAGTAAAGTAATCTACAATGAGTGCCATGTACTGTGTATGGTGAGTAGGGCCAAGGAACTGGTCCTGCTATGCCTTGTAATGTAACACCAGTAAGGTTGTGTGCAGTAAGAGTGTAAGATCTAAGTAATTACTGTTGAGTAAAGAAATAAGAAAATAAGTAAATAAGAAAATAAGTAAAGAAGAAAGTACTGAGTCTGTAATAAGCCCAGGAGTTGAGCCTGGTAGTTATATGACTAATAATATATCTTTTTCCCTTTGATTTCATATTAATAAATTTGTTTTTAGAGTACTTTAGGTGTATTCATTTATCCCACAGTATTTTACCTTTATTTCCGTCCAAGTAACTTGATACCAGAATTACCATACCCATGTGCCTAGACCCTCGACTGTAACGACTACGGTCATACACGTCAGTTAACGCCAAAATCAAATGATTCATATTACGCTCAATAGCCCACAGAACATGTACCTCTGCTTTTATTTTGAGTCCTCCATCTGAGGAGTCTGTTTTCTCATCACTTCAAGACGCCTCAGTCCTCCGTTATCCCATTTTCTCTGACTTACTGAAACCAACCTCTCTATATAATGAATTTGAATGTGAGCGAGAACACCTTTGTTTTGAGTCAGCTTAGATATGTCTGTTTACAGTTGAAACATTCAAGATCCATTGTGAGTGGTGTTGAACGCTTCAACTGTCCTTATTGTTAATAAGACGTGTCAAGTAAGTGAGTGTTGAGTCTGCCAGGACAAACGCTACCCATCGGTTTCGTTCCCAAAGAATACCCATGAGTTTCTGATCGCTACTGAAGTTATGTTATTTTGTCGCCCCGACATCAGAGAATCTGATGTTTGTAGTTTAGTTAGTGTCAGTTGTCTATTTAAGAAAGTCATTAATTTCCTGAATTATTCTGTCAACCGGTATAATCTCCAAGATCTAACGTCTCCCTGTGAATAGGTCCTTGTTCGCCTCAGGCCTGAGCTCGCAGAATTCATGTTATCAACGTGTATATTCCACCTTTTCCTGGCAAGCTCAACCTCTGATTAGATTATATGAATAGACATAGGAAATTACCCTGATCAGGAACACCGGAGTTCATAATTAAGTATACGGTGATCCAAAATGGTAGAGAAGGTATGTTGTTGGTAAGATCGACCTTTCTGGCATGAATATGGAGGCCCAAGCTGCCCTGCGGGTGCACGTATATGCCTCTACACGAGGGAGAATCACGCATTCGTGACTCTTCCTCAACGTATCTCCAGGTATGTTCACGTGTGTTCCCTGCCGCCTAGTAATTCAGTTTAACTTAGTCAATTTTGTGAATATCAGTGTTCATGTGTTAACATAGTAACTTCTGTGCCAATTAAGTCGAGTAACGTAGAGATTTAGATATCGGCTGGACCGTTGTCAGACGTATGTTTTGTATAGTTGAAGTTAATTATTGACGCATTCGTGACTCTTCCTCAACGTATCTCCAGACGCTGGTGTGTTAGCAACTCTCCTGAGGGTCGGTAGCTACCTCTGGATATGGTTCTTGAAGACTGTCACTAAGGGGGCGCGTTTAGAATCCCAGGACACGATTCCCCCGGGAAGCGCCCTCAACACACTGCCAGTGTGTCACGAGTCAACATCCCTGGGTACACCTAGCGAGCGAGCCTTCAGCTTGGCTGTAAACAACTGTGCCCGCTGACTCCACCTGGAGATTGTACTTCATCTATTGCATAGGGCAGTGTCGGTCCATATGTGGAGGGATAACTAGCAGAAATATAGTATCCCGGGTTAAGTATTGAACCCCTGAATGAGAGTTCAAGGTACCAGGTAGTTCCTTGTGAAATGATAAGAATTATGGTATGTTACTAATTGTGGAATTGCCCAGTGGGTTATGTATTCATCTGTAGTACCCATGAAAGAATAACCTGAGAGTATGAGGTTCTAACCAAGAATTGAGAAGGTAATTTGTTCCTTGTTAAAGTAAGACCTGCGGGTCCAGTGTTATTGACAGTGTGTAAGCATTTCTAAATCTTACTGTCAAAGAAATACTACAACAGTGTCTAATAAAGTAATGAGTATTTGGAGGTGTTTAATGAGGTAATAAGTTCTTGAAGTATTTGATGACTTAATAAGTTAATTTCGGTTCTGTTTAGCCTGAGTGAATCTAAGATGCATCTTCTCCACTCACTGTGTTAATAAACATTGAATTAGTAAACTACGAGTATCACCACTCTACTCCTTCTAAACATTGGTTCCCAGAAAATAATACTTACTCACGTGCCTATACATCTACCACACTACCCAAAACCCATCCATGAGTTCTGTTATATAATGAAAAGTCTGGGTGGTGGCAGCTACCCTGTGTAAGTATAAAAAGAGTTGTACTAAGAGTAACATGGTTCCCCAGACTAACCCATGTAAAGAATAGAAATAAAACTGTATACTTCCGAAAGGTAAGAACATTGAAACTGAGAATATAATAGATATGAACGAAATGAAAGTCTTGGAATATATAAGAATATAAGGAATTTAGTGATAAAGAACATATAAGAACATAAGTAAGAATATATAAGAATAAATATATATGTAAAGAACGGAAGAAGAATAAGTATATAAAACAGGGTACTCATTGGAAGAATGCTATCCAGAACAAATAAGTATATGAGTAAATAGAATACTAACAGAAAAGAGTAGCTGGATGGTAAATTACCTGAAAAGAGAAAACTCGGCCCGTTACACGACCATGCTACCAAAAGAATTACCATGCTACCAAAGAATGACCATGCTACCAAAAGAATGACCATGCTACCAAAGAATGACCATGCTACCAAAAGAATGACCATGCTACCAAAAGAATGTCCATGCTACCAAAAGAATATGTGACAGAACTGAGTATGAGTAAGAACTAAGACAAGAGAAGTATGTAAGATGAGGGTGGTGTAGAGGTGTTGGAAAACACACACGCCCTCACACTACAACTAATTTTATCCATTCTTACGCTGATGATTCTACTCTTCACTCTTCCTCACATTTTCCCCTTCCTCCTAACTCTCAAACTAGATCTGTTTCTAGAACTGATATCATTACTTCTATCAACGCGGATCTGTGCAGCATCTCTGAATGGGGAGATACAAACTTGGTTAAGTTCAATAATAATAAAACTCAATATTTACCAATTACACTTTGTAAATTAGACGATCTCCCACCAATTACATTTCAGGATGCTATCATCCTCCCAAATTCTGAAATAAATATGTTACGCCACACCATTTCCTCCAATATGTCCTGGAAATCACACATCCTTAGTATAACTAAAGCTGCCTCCCGAAAGTTGGGAATGCTGTACAGATGCCGCAGCTACTTCACTCCTGAGCAGTTGCTCCAAGTATATAAGGGATTCATTCGTCCTAACTTGGAGTACTGCTCTCATATCTGGGGTGGCTCTTCTTCTGTCCGACTATTAGATAGGGTGGAATCAAAGGCATTTCGTCTTATTAACTCTCCTCCTTTAGTCAACACTCTCTCTTCCCTTTCTCTTCGCCGCAATGTTGCTTCACTCTCTCTCTTTTACAGGTACTTTAACGGACAATGTTCAGTGGATTTGGCATCCTGTGTACCGCCGGCAAGGCCGTGGGTTCGTAACACACGTCTTGCCCACGGTGCCCACCGTTTCTCCGTGGATGTCGGTCACACGAGAATAACCCGTTATAGTGCCTCCTTCTTTCTTCACACAGCCAAGCTGTGGAATGCTCTGCCTTCTTCTGTGTTTCCATGCTCTTACAATCTGTCTCACTTTAAAAAGCTGGTTTTCCGGCATCTTCGTGGTGTAGATTAATACAGTATAACCTTTTTTTCTATATTTACAATTTCTTTCCGTTCTTTTTTTTTCGCCCCCAGGCTCCGTTGTGGGTCGTTTGAACTGTGCCCAGGTGGGCTAATTCCCGTAAAAAAGAAAAAAAAAGAAAAGTCAGTGCGTATCAGAGACGTGACCGACCGCCCAAGCAGCTAACGAGCCGATCAGTGGTGAAGAGGATAATGGTAATGTAAAAGTAAAAACATGACTAAGATCAGCTTTCTAATCAGAAGGGTATTTGGGGCACCAGCGGCAACATATAAATTGTGAACCGACAGCTACACTCCTCATACGTGATATACAGTATACATTGGCCATAATAAACCCTATAACTGATGTGTTTGGGAACTCTAATGTTCAAAGTTATAAGATTGGCAAATTCATTTTCACATAATTTGAGTTGACAAACTTGTCACTTCGCTAGAGTGCAGTCCTGGTACAGTTATTCACACTTGTCTAGACTCTGGCCATTGTAGACAATATAGACAGCACTTCTCTCTACTGCCTTCCACTTCCCTTACTGTAAACCTCGAAGAGGATAAGATAAGAATGTGTCATGGCTGAGGGTTTTAGATAAAACAATATTTGTTGAAATTATATCAGGGATTTGTGCAGTAACAGCTGATTGTTCTATTAATGATTCTGAAACGATTGTAAAGACCAATTTAATAATTTTTGAGGTTGTTAGACATAATTCAGCATCAGATTATTCCTAAAATATCATTTTAACTGGTATGCTGTAGCCGATACGTCGATGTTCCTTAATGCATAAACGTTTTTAACACAGCTGTATATATATTTATATGTGACATTATGACTAGGTTAAATAAATTCTAGATTATTATAAATAGTCTAGCATAATATATAGGCCAGGGATGGCCAACCTCCGGCGCATGCGCCAAATGTGGCGCATTGGATGATTAGAAGTGGCGCATTGCATCCCTGTGATAATAATAAAGTAAGGCAGTAAGCCTACTCATTATTTTTAGCGATTTTATTATTTCGTGCACAGCATCAGACTGAAATAGAAGGAAAACTGAAGCTCGTGCTTGGGTCTGAGTTATGGAAAGAATATGTGACTAAGAAAAAGGAAGAATTCAGAAGAAGACAAAATGTATTTGTTAAAAAAAGTTGTGAAAGTCTGTCGCTGATAGAAGCGTCCTATGAAATTGCTTTAGCGTTGGCAAAAAAAAGGAAGTCTTTCTCTGATGGAGAAGAAATTGTTAAGCCTTGTCTCCAAATATTTGCAAGACGTCTCGGTGATAAAAGTATTGAAAGGAAAGCAGACGAAATTGCTCTATCAAAGCAGACAGTTACGAGACGTACCGAGAAACTCTCTCATGATGTATCTCAGCAACTGAAAGACCTTGTCCATTCTTGTACTTTCTTTTCTTTAGCTTTGGACGAATCAACTGACATATGTGATGTAGCCCAGTTAAGCATTTTTATAATGAGGAATTGATGATCATTTTAGTGTCTCTGAAGAACTTGTCAGTCTTGAGTCGCTTCATGGAAAAACAAGAGGATCAGACAAATTTGACAAAGTAAAATCATGCCTAGAAAATATTAGATTCTAGTAAACTCATCACTGTGTGTACTGAAAGAGCGCCGTCAATGATAGGTAAAGTCGCCGGGACTACAACTTTGCTTGAAAGCTTTTTAAATCGTCCTCTACTAAAATATCATTTCATTATACACCAAGAGTCACTGTGTGGAAAAACTTTAAATTTGCAGCATGTTATGTTACCGGTTGTGAAATATGTGAATAAAATTAGAGCAAGAGCATTAAACAGACGAGAATTTAGAGAATATTGTGAAATGTTTGATTTGGAATATGGCGACCTTGTCCTTCATTGTGAGGTGCGCTGGCTTTCTAGAGGACAGGTTCTGAGTAGGTTTTGGAAACTGAAAAATACTGTTCATAATTTTCTAGAAGAGAAAAATGAGCTACCTGAGGAAAGAGCCCTTTTATGTGATAAAAACTGGCTATTTGATTTGGCATTTTTAGTTGATGTTACCAGACATCTCAATGATCTAAATTTGAAACTGCAGGGCAAGAACAAAGTGTTTCCAAGCTTAGTAAATGACATCAATGCATTCAAGATGAAGTTAAAACTGTTCATCTCTCAGTTAGAAAATGAGGATTTGAGCCAGTTTCCGCACTTAAAAGAGCAGAGTGAATGTGCTGCTGATAATGGCAATTTGACAAAATATACTGAAAAAATCAAGTTATTGCAAGAGTCATTTGAAAGTCGTTTTCGTGATTTTGCTAAAGAAGAAGACTGCATACCCGCATTTATAAACCCATTTTCACTTACTGGACAAAAAATAATGAAGATGCCTAGTGACATACGAATGGAACTTACTGACTTGAAAACAAATTCATTATTGAAAATGAAATTTGGTGAGCTTTCCTCAGTCCCAAATGCTTCTGACATGATTAATTTCTGGCGATCATTACCCTGTGAAAATTTCCCAGAACTAAGAAAATTTGCTCAGAGTTATATATGTCGTTTCGGAACGACATATAGATGTGAACAAGCATTTTCATCCATGAAATTGATTAAAAGCAATACGAGGTCGCGACTGACTGATTCAAATTTGAAGAATTCTCTGCTGCTCTCGGTAACAAATTTAACTCCAAACATTGAAAGACTGGCGAAATCAAAACAGACTCAAAAGTCTCATTAAAGGTAAGTAATGTTTATCTTCTTTATCAGATATTGTTTTTATATTTAATAATTTTATCATGTAAAAATGCTAATTATGTCTATAAACATATTTTTACAAGAAGTAGACGGGAGTACAAGAGTTGTATGGCGCATCTGAACTCGTGTGTGAACAAATTGACGCATGGTATGTAAAAGGTTGGCCACCCCTGATATAGGCCATTAAATCACATTTTTAGCCTTATTAATAGAGGGTAAAATGCGATAAAGGTAAAGGAACTGCGCACTCTCAAAAACCAGAATATTAGTAAACAAACAAATTTACCTGGTAGTGAAGCTGTCACCTCTGCCAGTTATAAATTATACACAACGACAGTACCACGTTACCTGTGTACGGGAAACAGCAGATGCAGGTATGTGACCGTCAGTGTTAAGTAATTGTGAGTTTTTTTTAAGAGTGTAGAGTTATGAGCTATTAGTTCACACTCAGGATGGGTTGGAGAAAGGAAACTCACAATGTGCTCTCAGTATACATATTGTATTGGATGTACAATGCAGCTTGGTGCAACGGATTTCAGTTGGATAAGTTTAGGTTTAGGAGGGAGATAGGAAGAAACTGGTTCACAAATAGGGTGGTGGACGAGTGGAACAAGCTTAGCAACTTTGTAGTAAGTGCTGGAATGCTGGAAAGTTTCAAAAGAAGGCTAGATAGATTCATGGATGATAGAGATAAAATTTAACAGAAAACTTTCACTACTTCTCCTGTAGACATTCTATTACTGATTAGAGACCTAGCCTAAGCAAAGGACCCTACTGTAAATAAGTATCTGATGGCCTTGCCAATTAGTAAGTCTGTGGATCTATATATTTATAATTAAATCTATATAACTATTTATATCATCTAACCTAACAGAAGTGAAGAACAAGGGACAGACTGATGACAGAGGCTACATCACCACCACCACCACCACCACATGACAGAAGGCACCACCACCACCAGATAACTGAGGCACCACTACCATCACCACCAGATGACAGGAGGTACTACCATCACCACCAGATGACAGGAGGCACCACCACCACCACCACCACCAGATGACAGGAGGGACCACCACCACCACCACCAGATGACAGGAGGCACCACCACCACCACCACCACCTCCACCAGATGACAGGGGGCAGTACCATCACCACCAGATGAGAAGGAGGCAGTACCATCACCACCAGATGACAGGAAGCGCCACCACCACCACCACCAGATATCTGAGGCACCACCACCACCAGATGACTGAGGCACCACCACCACCAGATGACTGAGGCATCGCCACCAACACCACCAGATGACTGAGGCACCACCACCACCACCAGATGATAGGATGCACTACCACCACCACCACATGACTGGGACACCACCACCACCACCAGATGACTGAGGCACCACCACCACCAGATGACTGAGGCATCACCAGCACCACCACCAGATGACTGAGGCACCAACACCACCACCAGATGACAGGAGGCACCACCACCACCACCACCAGATATCTGAGGCACCACCACCACCAGATGACTGAGGCACCACCACCACCAGATATCTGAGGCACCACCACCACCAGATGACTGAGGCACCACCACCACCAGATATCTGAGGCACCACCACCACCAGATGACTGAGGCACCACCACCACCAGATGACTGAGGCACCACCACCACCAGATATCTGAGGCACCACCACCACCAGATGACTGAGGCACCACCACCACCAGATATCTGAGGCACCACCACCACCAGATGACTGAGGCACCACCACCACCAGATATCTGAGGCACCACCACCACCAGATATCTGAGGCACCACCACCACCAGATGACTGAGGCACCACCACCACCAGATGACTGAGGCACCACCACCACCAGATGACTGAGGCACCACCACCACCAGATATCTGAGGCACCAACCACCACCAGTTGACTGAGGCACCACCACCACCAGATCACTGATGCACCACCACCACCACCAGATGACAGGAGGCACCACCACCACCACCAGATGACTGAGGCACCACCACCACCAGATGACTGAGGCACCATCACTACCAGATGACAGGAGGCACCACCACCACCACCAGATGACTGAGGCACCACCACCACCACCAGATGACTGAGGCACCACCACCACCAGATGACTGAGGCATCACCAGCACCACCACCAGATGACTGAGGCACCAACACCACCACCAGATGACAGGAGGCACCACCACCACCACCACCAGATATCTGAGGCACCACCACCACCAGATGACTGAGGCACCACCACCACCAGATATCTGAGGCGCCACCACCACCAGATGACTGAGGCACCACCACCACCAGATATCTGAGGCACCACCACCACCAGATGACTGAGGCACCACCAACACCAGATGACTGATGCACCACCACCACCACCAGATGACAGGAGGCACCACCACCAGATGACTGAGGCACCACCACCACCAGATGGCTGAGGCACCATCACCACCAGATGAGAGGAGGCACCACCACCACCACCAGATGACTGAGGCACCACCACCACCACCAGATGACTGAGGCACCACCACCACCAGATGACTGAGGCACCATCACCACCAGATGACAGGAGGCACCACCACCACCACCAGATGACTGAGGCACCACCACCACCACCATTTGACTGAGGCACCACCACCACCAGATGACTGAGGCACCACCACCATCAGATGACTGAGGCACCACCACCACCAGATGATTGAGGCACAACCACCACCAGATGACTGAGGCATCACCAGCACCACCACCAGATGATTGAGGCACCACCACCACCACCAGATGACAGGAGGCACCACCACCACCAGATGACTGAGGCACCTTCACCACCAGATGACTGGGGCACCACCAACAGATGACTGAGGCACCACCACCACCACCACCAGATGACTGAGGCGCCACCACCACCACCAGATGACTGAGGCACCACCACCACCAGATGACTGAGGCACCACCACCACCAGATGACTGTGGCACCGTCATCACCAGATGACAGGAGGCACCACCACCACCAGATCACTGAGGCACCATCACCACCAGATGACTGAGGCACCATCACCACCAAATGACTGTGGCACCACCACCACCACTACCAGATGACTGAGGCACCACCACCACCAGATGACTGAGGCACCATCACCACCAAATGACTGTGGCACCACCACCACCACCACCAGATGACTGAGGCACCACCACCACCAGATGACTGAGGCACCATCACCACCAAATGACTGTGGCACCACCACCACCACTACCAGATGAGAGGAGGCACCACCACCACCACCAGATGACTGAGGCACCACCACCACCAGATGACTGAGGCACCACCACCACCACCAGATGACAGTTGGCACCACTACCACCAGATGACTGAGGCACCACCACCACCACCAGATGACAGTAGGCACCACCACCACCACCACCAGATGACTGAGGCACCACCACCACCACCAGATGACAGGAGGCACTACCACCACCACCAGATGACGGGAGGCACCACCACCACCAGATGACAGGAGGCACCACCACCACCACCACCAGATGACAGGAGGCACCACTACCACCAGTTGACAGGAGGCATTACCACCACCACCAGATGACAGGAGGCACCACCACCACCAGATGACAGGAGGCACCACCACCACCACCGGATGACAGGAGGCTCCAACACCACCACCAGATAACTGAGGCACCACCACCACCAGATGACAGGAGGCACCATCACCACCACCAGATGACAGGAGGCACCACCACCACCAGATGACTGAGGCACCATCACCACCACCAGATGACAGGAGGCACCACCACCACCAGATGACAGGAGGCACCACCACCATCACCACCAGATGACAGGAGGCACTACCTCCACCACCAGATGATTGAGGCACCAGCACCACCACCGGATGACAGGAGGCTCCAACACCACCACCAGATAACTGAGGCACCACCACCACCAGATGACAGGAGGCACCATCACCACCACCAGATGACAGGAGGCACCACCACCACCAGATGACTGAGGCACCATCACCACCACCAGATGACAGAAGGCACCACCACCACCAAATGACAGGAGGCACCACCACCACCACCAGATGACAGGAGGCACCACCACCACCACCAGATGACAGGAGGCACTACCACCACCACCAGATGACAGGGGGCACAACCACCTCCACCAGATGACAGGAGGCACTACCACCACCACCAGATGACAGGAAGCACCACCACCACCATCAAATGACAGGAGGCACCACCACCACCACCAAATGACAGGAGGCACCACCACCACCACCAGATGACTGAGGCACCATCATCACCAGATGACAGGAGGCACCACCACCACCAGATGACAGGAGGCACCATTACCACCACCAGATGACAGGAGGCACCACCACCACCAGATGACAGGAGGCACCACCACCACCACCAGATGACAGGAGGCACCACCACCACCACCAGATGACAGGAAGTACTACCACCACCACCAGATGACAGGAGGCACCACCACCACCAGATGACAGGAGGCACTACCACCACTACCAAATGACAGGAGGCACCACCACCACCACTAAATGACAGGAGGCACCACCACCACCACCAGATGACTGAGGCACCACCACCACCACCACCAGATGATAGGAGGCACCACCACCACCAGATGACAGGAGGCACTACCACCACCACCAAATGACAGGAGGCACCACCACCACCACTAAATGACAGGAGGCACTACCATCACCACCAGATGACAGGAGGCACCAACATCACCACCACCACCACCAGATAACTGAGGCACCACCACCACCACCACTAGATGACAGGAGGCACCACCACCACCACCACCACCACCACCAGATGACAGGAGGCACAGCCACCACCACCACCAGATAACTGAGGCACCACCACCACCACCAGATGAGAGGAGGCACCACCACCACCACCACCAGATGACAGGAGGCACCACCAGCACCACCACCACCAGATAACTGAGGCACCACTACCATCACCACCAGATGACAGGAGGCACCACCACCACCAGATATCTGAGGCACCACCACCACCAGATGACTGAGGCACCACCACCACCACCACCAGATATCTGAGGCACCACCACCACCACCACCAGATATCTGAGGCACCACCACCACCAGATGACTGAGGCACCACCACCACCAGATCACTGATGCACCACCACCACCACCAGATGACAGGAGGCACCACCACCACCACCAGATGACTGAGGCACCACCACCACCAGATGACTGAGGCACCATCACCACCAGATGACAGGAGGCACCACCACCACCACCAGATGACTGAGGCACCACCACCACCACCAGATGACTGAGGCACCACCATCACCAGATGACTGAGGCACCATCATCACCATATGACAGGAGGCACTACCACCACCAGATGACTGAGGCACCATCACCACCAGATGACTGAGGCACCACCACCACCACCACCAGATGACAGGAGGCACCACCACCACCACCAGATGACTGAGGCACCACCAGATGACTGAGGCACCATTATCACCAGATGACAGGAGGCACCACCACCACCAGATGACTGTGGGACCATCACCACCAGATGACTGAGGCACCACCACCACCACCATCAGATGACAGAAGGTACTACCACCACCAGTTGACAGGAGGCATCACCACTGTCACGTGCCTGAGCGCTCGGGAACTCGCATAGCGTGAGGCATATGTTCACGCCTACATTTCACACAAGCTATTAACTTGTTAATTGTACTTATTATATTGCTATTGTTCTTAGTTACTTAGGTTAATTGTATATTTATGTATGTTATTAATATGGATCATTGTCTTACTCTGTTAAGTCAAATCAAGAGTAGTATCAATTACTTATACAAACTATCCAGCAAATGTCCTGGGTCAAGTGATATGAGACGCTCTCCTCCACGGCGTGCCCCACGCCTCCCCAGTAGCGAAAAACCGTGGCATAGGGTAGACATGTCCATTCGTTCTCTAGCCTTGACCTTTGTCTAGTGCCTTGTCCAGTCTTCTGCAATGCCCTAGGGGTATCAGGTATTAGTGACACGTTTAGTTAGGCCTAGGAAGGGATCCTGGTGGTAAGGAATCTCCTGTTTGGCAGGAAATAATCATTTTGTAGTGATTGCTGTATATATATTTTGTATGTCTATGTAATATAGTTATGTTAAGTAATATTCGTTTGGTCTAACTCCTTACGGTATATTTTTACCCTTCCGGCATCACTCTTATTTTAATATACAATTACTTATACCCTTAAATTCATGTTTGCGAGTCATTACTCCCTTCAGAACATAAATTGAATTAATTAATTATCTTCCCTTTGTGACTTACTTATTTCAACTTGTTCATACTTATTCAAGTACATTTAGTTGAGTAGGTTTTTGTGGGGATGATTATTGCCGTGTTCCCTATTTGTTCCTTTATTTGTTAATAACTTGGGGTAGGTTTCACTCCCCAGGTATAAGGGGTAGTGGGATCGCGACACCACCACCACCAGATGACAGGAGGCACCACCACCACCAGATGACAAGAGGCACCACCACCACCACCAGATGACAGGAGGCACCACCACCACCACCACCAGATGACAGGAGGCACCACCACCACCACCAGATGACAGGAGGACACGACCACCACCACCAGATGACAGGAGGCACCACCACCACCACCAGATGACAGGAGGCACCACCACCACCAGATGACAGGAGGCACCATCACCACCACCAGATGACAGGAGGCACCACCACCACCAGATGACAGGAGGCACCATCACCACCACCAGATGACAGGAGGCACCACCACCACCAGATGACAGGAGGCACCACCACCACCACCAGATGACAGGAGGCACCACCACCACCACCAGATGACAGGAGGCACTACCACCACCACCAAATGACAGGAGGCACCACCACCACCACCACTAAATGACTGGGACACCACCACCACCAGATGACTGAGGCACCACCACCACCAGATGACTGAGGCATCACCACCACCTCCACATAACTGAGGCACCACCACATCCACCACCAGATGACAGAAGGCACCACCACCACCACTAGATGACAGGAGGCACCACCATCACCACCACCACCAAATAACTGAGGCACCACCACCACCACCACTAGATGACTGGGACACCACCACCACCAGATGACTGAGGCACCACCACCACCAGATGACTGAGGCATCACCACCACCACCACATAACTGAGGCACCACCACCACCACCACCACCACCACCAAATAACTGAGGCACCACCACCACCACCAGATGACAGGAGGCACTACCATAAACACCACCAGATAACTGAGGCACCACCACCACCACCAGATGACAGGAGGCACCACCAACACCACCACCAGATGACAGGAGTCACCACCAGCACCACCACCACCAGATAACTGTGGCAACACCACCACCACCAGATGACTGGAGGCACCACCACCACCACCACCAGATAACTGAGGCACCACTACCATCACCACCAGATGACAGGAGGTACTACCATCACCACCAGATGACAGGAGGCACCACCACCACCACCACCACCAGATAACTGAGGCACCACTACCATCACCACCAGATGACAGGAGGTACTACCATCACCACCAGATGACAGGAGGCACCACCACCACCACCAGATGACAGGAGGCACCACCACCAGATAACTGAGGCACCACCACCACCACCACCAGATAACTGAGGCACCACTACCATCACCACCAGATGACAGGAGGTACTACCATCACCACCAGATGACAGGAGGCACCACCACCACCACCACCACCAGATAACTGAGGCACCACTACCATCACCACCAGATGACAGGAGGTACTACCACCACCACCAGATGACAGGAGGCACCACCACAAGATGACAGGAGGCACTACCACCACCACCAGATGACAGGAGGCACCAACACCACCACCAAATGACAGGAGGCACCACCACCATCACCAGATGACAGGAGGCACCACCACCACCACCAGATAACTGAGGCACCTCTACCATCACCGCCAGATGACAGGAGGTACTACCATCACCACCAGATGACAGGAGGCACCACCACCACCACCACCACCAGATGACAGGAGGCACCACCACCACCACCACAAGATGACACGAGGCACCACCACCACCACCAGATGACAGGAGGCACTACCACCACCACCAGATGACAGGAGGCACCACCACCACCACCAGATGACAGGAGGCACCACCACCACCACCACCAGATGACAGGAGTCACCACCAGCATCACCACCACCAGATAACTGAGGCAACACCACCACCACCAGATGACTGGAGGCACTACCACCACCACCACCACCACCAGATAACTGAGGCACCACTACCATCACCACCAGATGACAGGAGGTACTACCATCACCACCAGATGACAGGAGGCACCACCACCACCACCAGATGACAGGAGGCACCACCACCACAACCAGATGACAGGAGGCACTACCACCAACACCACCAGATAACTGAGGCACCACCACCACTACCAGATAACAGGAGGCACCACCACCACCACCACCAGATGACAGGAGGCAGTACCATCACCACCAGATGACAGGAGGCACCACCACCACCACCAGATGACAGGAGGCACCACCACCACCAGATATCTGAGGCACCACCACCACCAGATGACTGAGGCACCACCACCACCAGATGACTGAGGCATCGCCACCAACACCACCAGATGACTGAGGCACCACCACCACCACCAGATGATAGGATGCACCACCACCACCATATGACTGGGACACCAACACCACCACCACCAGATGACTGATGCACCACCACCACCACCAGATGACTGAGGCACCACCAACACCACCAGATGACTGAGGCACTACCACCACAAGATGACTGAGGCACCACCACCGCCAAATGACTGAGGCACCACCACCACCACCTGATGACTGAGGCACCACCACCACCACCAGATGATTGAGGCACCACCACCACCACCACCTGGTGACTGAGGCACCACCACCACCACCACCAGATGACTGGGACACCACCACCACCACCAGATGACTGAAGCACCACCACCACCAGATGACTGAGGCACCACCACCACCACCAGATGACTGAGGCACCACCACCACCATCAGATGACTGAGGCACCACCACCACCAGATGACTGGGGCATCACCACCACCACCACCAGGTGACTGAGGTACCACCATCACCACCAGATGACAGGAGGCAGTACTATCACCACCAGATGACAGGAGGCACCACCACCACCAGATATCTGAGGCACCACCACCACCAGATGACTGAGGCACCACCACCACCAGATGACTGAGGCATCGCCACCAACACCACCAGATGACTGAGGCACCACCACCACCACCAGATGATAGGATGCACCACCACCACCATATGACTGGGACACCAACACCACCACCACCAGATGACTGATGCACCACCACCACCACCAGATGACTGAGGCACCACCAACACCACCAGATGACTGAGGCACTACCACCACAAGATGACTGAGGCACCACCACCGCCAAATGACTGAGGCACCACCACCACCACCTGATGACTGAGGCACCACCACCACCACCAGATGATTGAGGCACCACCACCACCACCACCACCTGGTGACTGAGGCACCACCACCACCACCACCAGATGACTGGGACACCACCACCACCACCAGATGACTGAAGCACCACCACCACCAGATGACTGAGGCACCACCACCACCACCAGATGACTGAGGCACCACCACCACCATCAGATGACTGAGGCACCACCACCACCAGATGACTGAGGCATCACCACCACCACCACCAGGTGACTGAGGTACCACCACCACCACCAGATGACTGAGGCACCACCACCACCAGATGACTGAGGCACCACCACCACCAGATGACTGAGGTACCACCACCACCACCAGATGACTGAGGCACCACCACCACCACCAGATGACTGAGGCACCACCACCACTACCAGATGACTGAGGTACCATCACCACCAGATGTCTGGGGAACCACCACCATCACCACCACCAGATGACAGGCGTCACCACCACCAGGTGACTGGGACACCACCACCACCACCAGATAACTGAAGCACCACCACCACCACCAGATGACTGAGGCACCACCACTACCACCACCACCAGATGACTGAGGCACTACCACCACCACGAGAGGACAGAAGGCACGACCATCACCACCAGATAACTCAGGCACCACCACCACCACGAGAAAACTGAGGCACCACCACCACCACCACCAGATGACTGAAGCACCACCACCACCACCAGATGACAGGAGGCACCACCACCACCACCAGATGACTGAGGCACTACCACCACCAGATGACTGAGGCATCACCACCACCACCACATAACTGAGGCACCACCACATCCACCACCAGATGACAGAAGGCACCACCACCACCACGAGATGACAGGAGGCACCACCACCACCACCACCAGATAACTGAGGCACCACCACCACCACCAGATGACAGGAGGCACTACCACCAACACCACCAGATAACAGAGGCACCACCACCACCACCAGATGACAGGAGGCACCACCACCACCACCACCACCAGATGACAGGAGTCACCACCACCACCACCACCACCAGATGACAGGAGTCACCACCACCACCACCACCACCAGATGACTGATGCACCACCACCACCACCAGATGACTGAGGCACCACCAACACCACCAGATGACTGAGGCACTACCACCACCAGATGACTGAGGCACCACCACCACCAAATGACTGAGGCACCACCACCACCACCAGATGACTGAGGCACCACCACCACCACCTCCAGATGACTGAGGCACCACCACCACCACCAGATGATTGAGGCACCACCACCACCACCAGGTGACTGAGGCACCACCACCACCACCACCAGATGACTGGGACACCACCACCACCACCAGATGACTGAAACACCACCACCACCAGATGACTGAGGCACCACCACCACCACCAGATGACTGAGGCACCACCACCACCATCAGATGACTGAGGCACCACCACCACCAGATGACTGAGGCATTGCCACCAACACCACCAGATGACTGAGGCACCACCACCACCACCAGATGATAGGATGCACCACCACCACCATATGACTGGGACACCACCACCACCACCACCACCACCAGATGACTGATGCACCACCACCACCACCAGATGACTGAGGCACCACCAACACCACCAGATGACTGAGGCACTACCACCACAAGATGACTGAGGCACCACCACCACCAAATGACTGAGGCACCACCACCACCACCTGATGACTGAGGCACCACCACCACCACCAGATGATTGAGGCACCACCACCACCACCAGGTGACTGAGGCACCACCACCACCACCACCAGATGACTGGGACACCACCACCACCACCAGATGACTGAAGCACCACCACCACCAGATGACTGAGGCACCACCACCACCACCAGATGACTGAGGCACCACCACCACCATCAGATGACTGAGGCACCACCACCACCAGATGACTGAGGCATCATCACCACCATCACCAGGTGACTGAGGTACCACCACCACCACCAGATGACTGAGGCACCACCACCACCAGATGACTGAGGCACCACCACCAGATGACTGAGGTACCACCACCACCACCAGATGACTGAGGCACCACCACCACCATCAGATGACTGAGGCACCACCACCACCAGATGACTGAGGCATCACCACCACCACCACCAGGTGACTGAGGTACCACCACCACCACCAGATGACTGAGGCACCACCACCACCAGATGACAGAGGCACCACCACCACCAGATGACTGAGGTACCACCACCACCACCAGATGACTGAGGCACCACCACCACCACCAGATGACTGAGGCACCACCACCACTACCAGATGACTGAGGTACCATCACCACCAGATGTCTGGGGAACCACCACCATCACCACCACCAGATGACAGGCGTCACCACCACCAGATGACTGGGACACCACCACCACCACCAGATAACTGAAGCACCACCACCACCACCAGATGACTGAGGCACCACCACCACCACCACCACCAGATGACTGAGGCACTACCACCACCACGAGAGGACAGAAGGCACGACCATCACCACCAGATAACTGAGGCACCACCACCACCACGAGAAAACTGAGGCACCACCACCACCACCACCAGATGACTGAAGCACCACCACCACCACCAGATGACAGGAGGCACCACCACCACCACCAGATGACTGAGGCACTACCACCACCGGATGACTGAGGCATCACCACCACCACCACATAACTGAGGCACCACCACATCCACCACCAGATGACAGAAGGCACCACCACCACCACGAGATGACAGGAGGCACCACCACCACCACCACCAGATAACTGAGGCACCACCACCACCACCAGATGACAGGAGGCACTACCACCAACACCACCAGATAACAGAGGCACCACCACCACCACCAGATGACAGAAGGCACCACCACCACCACCACCACCAGATGACAGGAGTCACCACCACCACCACCACCACCAGATGACAGGAGTCACCACCACCACCACCACCACCAGATGACTGATGCACCACCACCACCACCAGATGACTGAGGCACCACCAACACCACCAGATGACTGAGGCACTACCACCACCAGATGACTGAGGCACCACCACCACCAAATGACTGAGGCACCACCACCACCACCAGATGACTGAGGCACCACCACCACCACCTCCAGATGACTGAGGCATCACCACCACCACCAGATGATTGAGGCACCACCACCACCACCAGGTGACTGAGGCACCACCACCACCACCACCAGATGACTGAAACACCACCACCACCAGATGACTGAGGCACCACCACCACCACCAGATGACTGAGGCACCACCACCACCATCAGATGACTGAGGCACCACCACCACCAGATGACTGAGGCATTGCCACCAACACCACCAGATGACTGAGGCACCACCACCACCACCAGATGATAGGATGCACCACCACCACCATATGACTGGGACACCACCACCACCACCACCACCACCAGATGACTGATGCACCACCACCACCACCAGATGACTGAGGCACCACCAACACCACCAGATGACTGAGGCACTACCACCACAAGATGACTGAGGCACCACCACCACCAAATGACTGAGGCACCACCACCACCACCTGATGACTGAGGCACCACCACCACCACCAGATGATTGAGGCACCACCACCACCACCAGGTGACTGAGGCACCACCACCACCACCACCAGATGACTGGGACACCACCACCACCACCAGATGACTGAAGCACCACCACCACCAGATGACTGAGGCACCACCACCACCACCAGATGACTGAGGCACCACCACCACCATCAGATGACTGAGGCACCACCACCACCAGATGACTGAGGCATCATCACCACCATCACCAGGTGACTGAGGTACCACCACCACCACCAGATGACTGAGGCACCACCACCACCAGATGACTGAGGCACCACCACCAGATGACTGAGGTACCACCACCACCATCAGATGAGTGAGGCACCACCACCACCAGATGACTGAGGTACCACCACCACCACCAGATGACTGAGGCACCACCACCACCACCAGATGACTGAGGCACCACCACCACTGCCAGATGACTGAGGTACCATCACCACCAGATTTCTGGGGAACCACCACCATCACCACCACCAGATGATAGGCGTCACCACCACCAGATGACTGGGACACCACCACCACCACCAGATAACTGAAGCACCACCACCGCCACCAGATGACTGAGGCACCACCACCACCACCACCACCAGATGACTGAGGCACTACCACCACCACGAGAGGACAGAAGGCACGACCATCACCACCAGATAACTGAGGCACCACCACCACCACGAGAAAACTGAGGCACCACCACCACCACCACCAGATGACTGAAGCACCACCACCAGATGACAGGAGGCACCACCACCACCACCAGATGACTGAGGCACTACCACCACCAGATTTCTGAGGCATCACCACCACCACCACATAACTGAGGCACCACCACATCCACCACCAGATGACAGAAGGCACTACCATCACCACCAGATGACAGGAGGCACCACTATCACCACCACCACCAAATAACTGAGGCACCACCACCACCACTAGATGACAGGAGGCACCACCACTACCACCACCAGATAACTGAGGCACCACCACCACCACCAGATGACAGGAGGCACTACCACCAACACCACCAGATTACTGAGGCACCACCACCACCACCAGATAACAGGAGGCACCACCACCACCACCAGATGACAAGAGGCAGTACCATCACCCCCAGATGACAGGAGGCAGTACCATCACCACCAGATGACAGGAGGCACCACCACCACCAGATATCTGAGGCACCACCACCACCAGATGACTGAGGCACCACCACCACCAGATGACTGAGGCATCGCCACCAACACCACCAGATGACTGAGGCACCACCACCACCACCACCAGATGACAGAAGGTACTACCACCACCAGTTGACAGGAGGCATCACCACTGTCACGTGCCTGAGCGCTCGGGAACTCGCATAGCGTGAGGCATATGTTCACGCCTACATTTCACACAAGCTATTAACTTGTTAATTGTACTTATTATATTGCTATTGTTCTTAGTTACTTAGGTTAATTGTATATTTATGTATGTTATTAATATGGATCATTGTCTTACTCTGTTAAGTCAAATCAAGAGTAGTATCAATTACTTATACAAACTATCCAGCAAATGTCCTGGGTCAAGTGATATGAGACGCTCTCCTCCACGGCGTGCCCCACACCTCCCCAGTAGCGAAAAACCGTGGCATAGGGTAGACATGTCCATTCGTTCTCTAGCCTTGACCTTTGTCTAGTGCCTTGTCCAGTCTTCTGCAATGCCCTAGGGGTATCAGGTATTAGTGACACGTTTAGTTAGGCCTAGGAAGGGATCCTGGTGGTAAGGAATCTCCTGTTTGGCAGGAAATAATCATTTTGTAGTGATTGCTGTATATATATTTTGTATGTCTATGTAATATAGTTATGTTAAGTAATATTCGTTTGGTCTAACTCCTTACGGTATATTTTTACCCTTCCGGCATCACTCTTATTTTAATATACAATTACTTATACCCTTAAATTCATGTTTGCGAGTCATTACTCCCTTCAGAACATAAATTGAATTAATTAATTATCTTCCCTTTGTGACTTACTTATTTCAACTTGTTCATACTTATTCAAGTACATTTAGTTGAGTAGGTTTTTGTGGGGATGATTATTGCCGTGTTCCCTATTTGTTCCTTTATTTGTTAATAACTTGGGGTAGGTTTCACTCCCCAGGTATAAGGGGTAGTGGGATCGCGACACCACCACCACCTGATGACAGGAGGCATCACCACCACCACCACCAGATAACTGAGGCACCTCTACCATCACCACCAGATGACAGGAGGTACTACCATCACCACCAGATGACAGGAGGCACCACCACCACCACCCGATGACAGGAGGCACCACCACCACCACCAGATGACAGGAGGCAGTACCATCACCACCAGATGACAGGAGGCAGTACCATCACCACCAGATGACAGGAGGCACCACCACCACCAGATATCTGAGGCACCACCACCACCAGATGACTGAGGCACCACCACCACCAGATGACTGAGGCATTGCCACCAACACCACCAGATGACTGAGGCACCACCACCACCACCAGATGATAGGATGCACCACCACCACCATATGACTGGGACACCACCACCACCACCACCAGATGACTGATGCACCACCACCACCACCAGATGACTGAGGCACCACCAACACCACCAGATGACTGAGGCACTACCACCACAAGATGACTGAGGCACCACCACCACCAAATGACTGAGGCACCACCACCACCACCTGATGACTGAGGCACCACCACCACCACCAGATGATTGAGGCACCACCACCACCACCAGGTGACTGAGGCACCACCACCACCACCACCAGATGACTGGGACACCACCACCACCACCAGATGACTGAAGCATCACCACCACCAGATGACTGAGGCACCACCACCACCACCAGATGACTGAGGCACCACCACCACCATCAGATGACTGAGGCACCACCACCACCAGATGACTGAGGCATCATCACCACCATCACCAGGTGACTGAGGTACCACCACCACCACCAGATGACTGAGGCACCACCACCACCAGATGACTGAGGCACCACCACCAGATGACTGAGGTACCACCACCACCATCAGATGACTGAGGTACCACCACCACCACCAGATGACTGAGGTACCACCACCACCACCAGATGACTGAGGCACCACCACCACCACCAGATGACTGAGGCACCACCACCACTGCCAGATGACTGAGGTACCATCACCACCAGATTTCTGGGGAACCACCACCATCACCACCACCAGATGATAGGCGTCACCACCACCAGATGACTGGGACACCACCACCACCACCAGATAACTGAAGCACCACCACCGCCACCAGATGACTGAGGCACCACCACCACCACCACCACCAGATGACTGAGGCACTACCACCACCACGAGAGGACAGAAGGCACGACCATCACCACCAGATAACTGAGGCACCACCACCACCACGAGAAAACTGAGGCACCACCACCACCACCACCAGATGACTGAAGCACCACCACCACCACCAGATGACAGGAGGCACCACCACCACCACCAGATGACTGAGGCACTACCACCACCAGATGACTGAGGCATCACCACCACCACCACATAACTGAGGCACCACCACATCCACCACCAGATGACAGAAGGCACTACCATCACCACCAGATGACAGGAGGCACCACTATCACCACCACCACCAAATAACTGAGGCACCACCACCACCACTAGATGACAGGAGGCACCACCACTACCACCACCAGATAACTGAGGCACCACCACCACCACCAGATGACAGGAGGCACTACCACCAACACCACCAGATTACTGAGGCACCACCACCACCACCAGATAACAGGAGGCACCACCACCACCACCAGATGACAGGAGGCAGTACCATCACCCCCAGATGACAGGAGGCAGTACCATCACCACCAGATGACAGGAGGCACCACCTCCACCAGATATCTGAGGCACCACCACCACCAGATGACTGAGGCACCACCACCACCAGATGACTGAGGCATCGCCACCAACACCACCAGATGACTGAGGCACCACCACCACCACCACCAGATGACAGAAGGTACTACCACCACCACCAGATGGTAGGATGCACCACCACCACCATATGACTGGGACACCACCACCACCACCACCACCACCAGATGACCGATGCACCACCACCACCACCAGATGACTGAGGCACCACCAACACCACCAGATGACTGAGGCATTACCACCACAAGATGACTGAGGCACCACCACCACCAAATGACTGAGGCACCACCACCACCACCAGATGACTGAGGCACCACCACCACCACCAGATGATTGAGGCACCACCACCACCACCAGGTGACTGAGGCACCACCACCACCACCACCAGATGACTGGGACACCACCACCACCACCACCAGATGACTGAAGCACCACCACCACCAGATGACTGAGGCACCACCACCACCACCACTAGATGACTGAGGCACCACCACCACCATCAGATGACTGAGGCACCACCACCACCAGATGACCGAGGCATCACCACCACCACCACCAGGTGACTGAGGTACCACCACCACCACCAGATGACTGAGGCACCACCACCAGATGACTGAGGTACCACCACCACCATCAGATGACTGAGGCACCACCACCACCAGATGACTGAGGTACCACCACCACCACCAGATGACTGAGGCACCACCACCACCACCAGATGACTGAGGCACCACCACCACTACCAGATTACTGAGGTACCATCACCACCAGATGTCTGGGGAACCACCACCATCACCACCACCAGATGACAGGCGTCACCACCACCAGATGACTGGGACACCACCACCACCACCAGATAACTGAAGCACCACCACCACCACCAGATGACTGAGGCACCACCACCACCAGATGACTGAGGCACTACCACCACCACTAGAGGACAGAAGGCACGACCATCACCACCAGATAACTGAGGCACCACCACCACCACGAGAAAGCTGAGGCACCACCACCACCACGAGAAAACTGAGGCACCACCACAAACCACCACCACCAGATGACTGAAGCACCACCACCAGATGACAGGAGGCACCACCACCACCACCAGATGACTGAGGCACTACCACCACCAGATGACTGAGGCATCACCACCACCACCACATATCTGAGGCACCACCACATCCACCACCAGATGACAGAAGGCACTACCATCACCACCAGATGACAGGAGGCACCACCACACCACCACCAACAAATAACTGAGGCACCACCACCACCACTAGATGACAGGAGGCACCACCACCACCACCACCAGATAACTGAGGCACCACCACCACCACCAGATGACAGGAGGCACTACCACCAACACCACCAGATAACTGAGGCACCACCACCACCACCAGATGACAGGAGGCACCACCACCACCACCATCAGATGACAGGAGTCACCACCACCACCACCACCACCAGATGACAGGAGTCACCACCACCACCACCACCACCAGATGACTGATGCACCACCACCACCACCAGATGACTGAGGCACCACCAACACCACCAGATGACTGAGGCACTACCACCACCAGATGACTGAGGCACCACCACCACCAAATGACTGAGGCACCACCACCACCACCAGATGACTGAGGCACCACCACCACCACCTCCAGATGACTGGGGCACCACCACCACCACCAGATGATTGAGGCACCACCACCACCACCAGGTGACTGAGGCACCACCACCACCACCACCAGATGACTGGGACACCACCACCACCACCAGATGACTGAAGCACCACCACCACCAGATGACTGAGGCACCACCACCACCACCAGATGACTGAGGCACCACCACCACCATCAGATGACTGAGGCACCACCACCACCAGATGACTGAGGCATCACCACCACCACCACCAGATAACTGAGGCACCACTACCATCACCACCAGATGACAGGAGGCACTACCATCACCACCAGATGACAGGAGGCACCACCACCACCACCAGATGACAGGAGGCACCACCACCACCACCAGATGACAGGAGGCAGTACCATCACCACCAGATGACTGGACACCACCACACCACCAGATGACTGAAGCACCACCACCACCAGATGACTGAGGCACCACCACCACCAGATGACTGAGGCACCACCACCACCACAGATGACTGAGGCACCACCACCACCATCAGATGACTGAGGCACCACCACCACCAGATGACTGAGGCATCACCACCACCACCACCAGATAACTGAGGCACCACTACCATCACCACCAGATGACAGGAGGTACTACCATCACCACCAGATGACAGGAGGCACCACCACCACCACCAGATGACAGGAGGCACCACCACCACCACCAGATGACAGGAGGCAGTACCATCACCACCAGATGACAGGAGGCAGTACCATCACCACCAGATGACAGGAGGCACCACCACCACCAGATATCTGAGGCACCACCACCACCAGATGACTGAGGCACCACCACCACCAGATGACTGAGGTATCACCACCACCAGATGACTGAGGCACCACCACCACCACCAGATGACTGAGGCACCACCACCACCACCAGATGACTGAGGCACCACCACCACCAGATGATAGGATGCACCACCACCACCAGATGACTGATGCACCACCACCACCACCAGATGACTGAGGCACCACCAACACCACCAGATGACTGAGGCACTACCACCACCAGATGACTGAGGCACCACCACCACCAAATGACTGAGGCACCACCACCACCAGATGACTGAGGCACCACCACCACCACCAGATGAATTATGATCCACCACCACCAGATGATTGATGCACCACCACCACCACCAGATGACTGAGGCACCACCAACACCACCAGATGACTGAGGCACTACCACCACCAGATGACTGAGGCACCACCACCACCAAATGACTGAGGCACCACCACCACCACCAGATGACTGAGGCACCACCACCACCACCAGATGACTGAGGCACCACCACCACCACCAGATGATTGAGGCACCACCACCACCACCAGGTGACTGAGGCACCACCACCACCACAACCAGATGACTGGGACACCACCAACACCACCAGATGACTGAAGCACCACCACCACCAGATGAGTGGGGCACCACCACCACCACCAGATGACTGAGGCACCACCACCACCACCACCGCCAGATGACAGGAAGCACTACCACCACCACCAGATAACTGAGGCACCACAACCACCACCAGATAACTGAAGCACCACCACCACCACCAGATGCTTGAGGCACCACCACCACCACCACCACCAGATGACTGAGGCACTACCACCACCACCAGATGACAGACGGCACGACCATCACCACCAGATAACTGAGGCACCACCACCACCACCAGAAAACTGAGGCACCACCACCATCACCACCACCAGATGACTGAAGCACCACCACCACCACAAGAATGCGGCACTACCACCACCACCAGATGACAGAGGCACCACCACCACCACCACCAGATGACTGAGGCACCATCACCACCAGATGTCTGGGGAACCACCACCATCACCACCACCAGATGACAGGCGTCACCACCACCAGATGACTGGGACACCACCACCACCACCAGATAACTGAAGCACCACCACCACCACCAGATGACTGAGGCACCACCACCACCACCACCACCAGATGACTGAGGCACTACCACCACCACTAGAGGACAGAAGGCACGACCATCACCACCAGATAACTGAGGCACCACCACCACCACGAGAAAACTGAGGCACCACCACCACCACGAGAAAACTGAGGCACCACCACCACCACCACCACCAGATGACTGAAGCACCACCACCACCACCAGATGACAGGAGGCACCACCACCACCACCAGATGACTGAGGCACTACCACCACCAGATGACTGAGGCATCACCACCACCACCACATATCTGAGGCACCACCACATCCACCACCAGATGACAGAAGGCACTACCATCACCACCAGATGACAGGAGGCACCACCATCACCACCACCACCAAATAACTGAGGCACCACCACCACCACTAGATGACAGGAGGCACCACCACCACCACCACCAGATAACTGAGGCACCACCACCACCACCAGATGACAGGAGGCACTACCACCAACACCACCAGATAACTGAGGCACCACCACCACCACCAGATAACTGAGGCACCACCACCACCACCAGATGACAGGAGGCACTACCACCAACACCACCAGATAACTGAGGCACCACCACCACCAGATGACAGGAGGCACCACCACCACCACCACCAGATGACAGGAGTCACCACCACCACCACCACCACCAGATGACAGGAGTCACCACCACCACCACCACCACCAGATGACTGATGCACCACCACCACCACCAGATGACTGAGGCACCACCAACACCACCAGATGACTGAGGCACTACCACCACCAGATGACTGAGGCACCACCACCACCAAATGACTGAGGCACCACCACCACCACCAGATGACTGAGGCACCACCACCACCACCTCCAGATGACTGGGGCACCACCACCACCACCAGATGATTGAGGCACCACCACCACCACCAGGTGACTGAGGCACCACCACCACCACCACCAGATGACTGGGACACCACCACCACCACCAGATGACTGAAGCACCACCACCACCAGATGACTGAGGCACCACCACCACCACCAGATGACTGAGGCACCACCACCACCACCAGATGACTGAGCACCACCACCACCAGATGACTGAGGCACCACCACCACCACCAGATGACTGAGGCACCACCACCACCATCAGATGACTGAGGCACCACCACCACCACCAGATGACAGGAGGCACCACCACCACCACCAGATGACAGGAGGCAGTACCATCACCACCAGATGACTGGGACACCACCACCACCAGATGACTGAAGCACCACCACCACCAGATGACTGAGGCACCACCACCACCACCAGATGACTGAGGCACCACCACCACCATCAGATGACTGAGGCACCACCACCACCAGATGACTGAGGCATCACCACCACCACCACCAGATAACTGAGGCACCACTACCATCACCACCAGATGACAGGAGGTACTACCATCACCACCAGATGACAGGAGGCACCACCACCACCACCAGATGACAGGAGGCACCACCACCACCACCAGATGACAGGAGGCAGTACCATCACCACCAGATGACAGGAGGCAGTACCATCACCACCAGATGACAGGAGGCACCAACACCACCAGATATCTGAGGCACCACCACCACCAGATGACTGAGGCACCACCACCACCAGATGACTGAGGTACCACCACCACCAGATGACTGAGGCACCACCACCACCACCAGATGACTGAGGCACCACCACCACACCAGATGACTGAGGCACCACCACCACCAGATGACTGAGGCACCACCACCACCACCACCAGATGATAGGATGCACCACCACCACCAGATGACTGATGCACCACCACCACCACCAGATGACTGAGGCACCACCAACACCACCAGATGACTGAGGCACTACCACCACCAGATGACTGAGGCACCACCACCACCAAATGACTGAGGCACCACCACCACCACCAGATGACTGAGGCACCACCACCACCACCTCCAGATGACTGAGGCACCACCACCACCACCAGATGATTGAGGCACCACCACCACCACCAGGTGACTGAGGCACCACCACCACCACAACCAGATGACTGGGACACCACCACCACCACCAGATGACTGAAGCACCACCACCACCAGATGACTGAGGCACCACCACCACCACCAGATGACTGAGGCACCACCACCACCATCAGATGACTGAGGCACCACCACCACCAGATGACTGAGGTACCACCACCACCACCAGATGACTGAGGCACTACCACCACCACTAGAGGACAGAAGGCACGACCATCACCACCAGATAACTGAGGCACCACCACCACCATGAGAAAACTGAGGCACCACCACCACCACGAGAAAACTGAGGCACCACCACCACCACCACCACCAGATGACTGAAGCACCACCACCACCACCAGATGACAGGAGGCACCACCACCACCACCAGATGACTGAGGCACTACCACCACCAGATGACTGAGGCATCACCACCACCACCACATATCTGAGGCACCACCACATCCACCACCAGATGACAGAAGGCACTACCATCACCACCAGATGACAGGAGGCACCACCATCACCACCACCACCAAATAACTGAGGCACCACCACCACCACTAGATGACAGGAGGCACCACCACCACCACCACCAGATAACTGAGGCACCACCACCACCACCAGATGACAGGAGGCACTACCACCAACACCACCAGATAACTGAGGCACCACCACCACCACCAGATGACAGGAGGCACCACCACCACCACCACCAGATGACAGGAGTCACCACCACCACCACCACCACCAGATGACAGGAGTCACCACCACCACCACCACCAGATGACTGATGCACCACCACCACCACCAGATGACTGAGGCACCACCAACACCACCAGATGACTGAGGCACTACCACCACCAGATGACTGAGGCACCACCACCACCAAATGACTGAGGCACCACCACCACCACCAGATGACTGAGGCACCACCACCACCACCTCCAGATGACTGGGGCACCACCACCACCACCAGATGATTGAGGCACCACCACCACCACCAGGTGACTGAGGCACCACCACCACCACCACCAGATGACTGGGACACCACCACCACCACCAGATGACTGAAGCACCACCACCACCAGATGACTGAGGCACCACCACCACCACCAGATGACTGAGGCACCACCACCACCATCAGATGACTGAGGCACCACCACCACCAGATGACTGAGGCATCACCACCACCACCACCAGATAACTGAGGCACCACTACCATCACCACCAGATGACAGGAGGTACTACCATCACCACCAGATGACAGGAGGCACCACCACCACCACCAGATGACAGGAGGCACCACCACCACCACCAGATGACAGGAGGCAGTACCATCACCACCAGATGACTGGGACACCACCACCACCACCAGATGACTGAAGCACCACCACCACCAGATGACTGAGGCACCACCACCACCACCAGATGACTGAGGCACCACCACCACCATCAGATGACTGAGGCACCACCACCACCAGATGACTGAGGCATCACCACCACCACCACCAGATAACTGAGGCACCACTACCATCACCACCAGATGACAGGAGGTACTACCATCACCACCAGATGACAGGAGGTACTACCATCACCACCAGATGACAGGAGGCACCACCACCACCACCAGATGACAGGAGGCACCACCACCACCACCAGATGACAGGAGGCAGTACCATCACCACCAGATGACAGGAGGCACCACCACCACCACCAGATGACAGGAGGCACCACCACCACCACCAGATGACAGGAGGCAGTACCATCACCACCAGATGACAGGAGGCAGTACCATCACCACCAGATGACAGGAGGCACCACCACCACCAGATATCTGAGGCACCACCACCACCAGATGACTGAGGCACCACCACCACCAGATGACTGAGGTACCACCACCACCAGATGACTGAGGCACCACCACCACCACCAGATGACTGAGGCACCACCACCACCACCAGATGACTGAGGCACCACCACCACCAGATGACTGAGGCACCACCACCACCACCACCAGATGATAGGATGCACCACCACCACCAGATGACTGATGCACCACCACCACCACCAGATGACTGAGGCACCACCAACACCACCAGATGACTGAGGCACTACCACCACCAGATGACTGAGGCACCACCACCACCAAATGACTGAGGCACCACCACCACCACCAGATGACTGAGGCACCACCACCACCACCTCCAGATGACTGAGGCACCACCACCACCACCAGATGATTGAGGCACCACCACCACCACCAGGTGACTGAGGCACCACCACCACCACAACCAGATGACTGGGACACCACCAACACCACCAGATGACTGAAGCACCACCACCACCAGATGACTGAGGCACCACCACCACCACCAGATGACTGAGGTACCACCACCACCATCAGATGACTGAGGCACCACCACCACCAGATGACTGAGGTACCACCACCACCACCAGATGACTGTGGCACCACCACCACCACCACCAGACAACAGGAGGCACTCCCACCACCACCAGATGACTGAGGCACCACCACCACCACCAGATGACTGAGGTACCATCACCACCAGATGTCTGGGGAACCACCACCATCACCACCACCAGATGACAGGCGTCACCACCACCAGATGACTGGGACACCACCACCACCAGATGACTGAGGCATCACCACCACCAGATGACTGAGGCATCACCACCACCAGATAACTGAGGCATCACCACCATCACCACCAGATGACTGAGGCACCACCACCACCACCACCACCAGATGACAGGAGGCATCACCACCACCACCAGATGACAGGAGGCAGTACCATCACCACCAGATGACAGGAGGCAGTACCATCACCACCAGATGACAGGAGGCACCACCACCACCAGATATCTGAGGCACCACCACCACCAGATGACTGAGGCACCACCAACACCACCAGATGACTGAGGCACTACCACCACCAGATGACTGAGGCACCACCACCACCAAATGACTGAGGCACCACCACCACCACCAGATGACTGAGGCACCACCACCACCACCTCCAGATGACTGAGGCACCACCACCACCACCAGATGATTGAGGCACCACCACCACCACCAGGTGACTGAGGCACCACCACCACCACCACCAGATGACTGGGACACCACCACCACCACCAGATGACTGAAGCACCACCACCACCAGATGACTGAGGCACCACCACCACCACCAGATGACTGAGGCACCACCACCACCATCAGATGACTGAGGCACCACCACCACCAGATGACTGAGGTACCACCACCACCACCAGATGACTGAGGCACCAACACCACCACCAGACAGCAGGAGGCACTACCACCACCACCAGATGACTGAGGCACCACCACCACCACCAGATGACTGAGGTACCATCACCACCAGATGTCTGGGGAACCACCACCAGCACCACCACCAGATGACAGGCGTCACCACCACCAGATGACTGGGACACCACCACCACCAGATGACTGAGGCATCACCACCACCAGATGACTGAGGCATCACCACCACCACCACCAGATGACTGAGGCACCACCACCACCACCACCGCCAGATGACAGGAAGCACTACCACCACCACCAGATAACTGAGGCACCACCACCACCACCACCACCAGATGACTGAGGCACTACCACCACCACCAGCGGACAAAAGGCACGACCATCACCACCAGATAACTGAGGCACCACCACCACCACCAGAAAACTGAGGCACCACCACCATCACCACCACCAGATGACTGAAGCACCACCACCACCACCAGATGACAGGAGGCACTACCACCACCACCAGATGACAGAAGGCACCACCACCACCACCACCACCAGATGACTGAGGCACCATCACCACCAGATGTCTGGGGAACCACCACCATCACCACCACCAGATGACAGGCGTCACCACCACCAGATGACTGGGACACCACCACCACCACCAGATAACTGAAGCACCACCACCACCACCAGATGACTGAGGCACCACCACCACCACCACCACCAGATGACTGAGGCACTACCACCACCACTAGAGGACAGAAGGCACGACCATCACCACCAGATAACTGAGGCACCACCACCACCACGAGAAAACTGAGGCACCACCACCACCACGAGAAAACTGAGGCACCACCACCACCACCACCACCAGATGACTGAAGCACCACCACCACCACCAGATGACAGGAGGCACCACCACCACCACCAGATGACTGAGGCACTACCACCACCAGATGACTGAGGCATCACCACCACCACCACATATCTGAGGCACCACCACATCCACCACCAGATGACAGAAGGCACTACCATCACCACCAGATGACAGGAGGCACCACCATCACCACCACCACCAAATAACTGAGGCACCACCACCACCACTAGATGACAGGAGGCACCACCACCACCACCACCAGATAACTGAGGCACCACCACCACCACCAGATGACAGGAGGCACTACCACCAACACCACCAGATAACTGAGGCACCACCACCACCACCAGATAACTGAGGCACCACCACCACCACCAGATGACAGGAGGCACTACCACCAACACCACCAGATAACTGAGGCACCACCACCACCACCAGATGACAGGAGGCACCACCACCACCACCACCAGATGACAGGAGTCACCACCACCACCACCACCACCAGATGACAGGAGTCACCACCACCACCACCACCACCAGATGACTGATGCACCACCACCACCACCAGATGACTGAGGCACCACCAACACCACCAGATGACTGAGGCACTACCACCACCAGATGACTGAGGCACCACCACCACCAAATGACTGAGGCACCACCACCACCACCAGATGACTGAGGCACCACCACCACCACCTCCAGATGACTGGGGCACCACCACCACCACCAGATGATTGAGGCACCACCACCACCACCAGGTGACTGAGGCACCACCACCACCACCACCAGATGACTGGGACACCACCACCACCACCAGATGACTGAAGCACCACCACCACCAGATGACTGAGGCACCACCACCACCACCAGATGACTGAGGCACCACCACCACCATCAGATGACTGAGGCACCACCACCACCAGATGACTGAGGCATCACCACCACCACCACCAGATAACTGAGGCACCACTACCATCACCACCAGATGACAGGAGGTACTACCATCACCACCAGATGACAGGAGGCACCACCACCACCACCAGATGACAGGAGGCATCACCACCACCACCAGATGACAGGAGGCAGTACCATCACCACCAGATGACTGGGACACCCCCACCACCACCAGATGACTGAAGCACCACCACCACCAGATGACTGAGGCACCACCACCACCACCAGATGACTGAGGCACCACCACCACCATCAGATGACTGAGGCACCACCACCACCAGATGACTGAGGCATCACCACCACCACCACCAGATAACTGAGGCACCACTACCATCACCACCAGATAACAGGAGGTACTACCATCACCACCAGATGACAGGAGGCACCACCACCACCACCAGATGACAGGAGGCACCACCACCACCACCAGATGACAGGAGGCAGTACCATCACCACCAGATGACAGGAGGCAGTACCATCACCACCAGATGACAGGAGGCACCAACACCACCAGATATCTGAGGCACCACCACCACCAGATGACTGAGGCACCACCACCACCAGATGACTGAGGTACCACCACCACCAGATGACTGAGGCACCACCACCACCACCAGATGACTGAGGCACCACCACCACCACCAGATGACTGAGGCACCACCACCACCAGATGACTGAGGCACCACCACCACCACCACCAGATGATAGGATGCACCACCACCACCAGATGACTGATGCACCACCACCACCACCAGATGACTGAGGCACCACCAACACCACCAGATGACTGAGGCACTACCACCACCAGATGACTGAGGCACCACCACCACCAAATGACTGAGGCACCACCACCACCACCAGATGACTGAGGCACCACCACCACCACCTCCAGATGACTGAGGCACCACCACCACCACCAGATGATTGAGGCACCACCACCACCACCAGGTGACTGAGGCACCACCACCACCACAACCAGATGACTGGGACACCACCACCACCACCAGATGACTGAAGCACCACCACCACCAGATGACTGAGGCACCACCACCACCACCAGATGACTGAGGTACCACCACCACCATCAGATGACTGAGGCACCACCACCACCAGATGACTGAGGTACCACCACCACCACCAGATGACTGTGGCACCACCACCACCACCACCAGACAACAGGAGGCACTACCACCACCACCAGATGACTGAGGCACCACCACCACCACCAGATGACTGAGGTACCATCACCACCAGATGTCTGGGGAACCACCACCATCACCACCACCAGATGACAGGCGTCACCACCACCAGATGACTGGGACACCACCACCACCAGATGACTGAGGCATCACCACCACCAGATGACTGAGGCATCACCACCACCAGATGACTGAGGCATCACCACCACCACCACCAGATGACTGAGGCACCACCACCACCACCACCACCAGATGACAGGTGGCACCACCACCACCACCAGATGACAGGAGGCAGTACCATCACCACCAGATGACAGGAGGCAGTACCATCACCACCAGATGACAGGAGGCACCACCACCACCAGATATCTGAGGCACCACCACCACCAGATGACTGAGGCACCACCAACACCACCAGATGACTGAGGCACTACCACCACCAGATGACTGAGGCACCACCACCACCAAATGACTGAGGCACCACCACCACCACCAGATGACTGAGGCACCACCACCACCACCTCCAGATGACTGAGGCACCACCACCACCACCAGATGATTGAGGCACCACCACCACCACCAGGTGACTGAGGCACCACCACCACCACCACCAGATGACTGGGACACCACCACCACCACCAGATGACTGAAGCACCACCACCACCAGATGACTGAGGCACCACCACCACCACCAGATGACTGAGGCACCACCACCACCATCAGATGACTGAGGCACCACCACCACCAGATGACTGAGGTACCACCACCACCACCAGATGACTGAGGCACCAACACCACCACCAGACAACAGGAGGCACTACCACCACCACCAGATGACTGAGGCACCACCACCACCACCAGATGACTGAGGTACCATCACCACCAGATGTCTGGGGAACCACCACCAGCACCACCACCAGATGACAGGCGTCACCACCACCAGATGACTGGGACACCACCACCACCAGATGACTGAGGCATCACCACCACCAGATGACTGAGGCATCACCACCACCACCACCAGATGACTGAGGCACCACCACCACCACCACCGCCAGATGACAGGAAGCACTACCACCACCACCAGATAACTGAGGCACCACCACCACCACCAGATAACTGAAGCACCACCACCACCACCAGATGACTGAGGCACCACCACCACCACCACCACCAGATGACTGAGGCACTACCACCACCACCAGAGGACAGAAGGCACGACCATCACCACCAGATAACTGAGGCACCACCACCACCACCAGAAAACTGAGGCACCACCACCATCACCACCACCAGATGACTGAAGCACCACCACCACCACCAGATGACAGGAGGCACTACCACCACCACCAGATGACAGAATGCACCACCACCACCACCACCACCACCAGATGACTGAGGCACCATCACCACCAGATGTCTGGGGAACCACCACCATCACCACCACCAGATGACAGGCGTCACCACCACCAGATGACTGGGACACCACCACCACCACCAGATAACTGAAGCACCACCACCACCACCAGATGACTGAGGCACCACCACCACCACCACCACCAGATGACTGAGGCACTACCACCACCACTAGAGGACAGAAGGCACGACCATCACCACCAGATAACTGAGGCACCACCACCACCACGAGAAAACTGAGGCACCACCACCACCACGAGAAAACTGAGGCACCACCACCACCACCACCACCAGATGACTGAAGCACCACCACCACCACCAGATGACAGGAGGCACCACCACCACCACCAGATGACGGAGGCACTACCACCACCAGATGACTGAGGCATCACCACCACCACCACATATCTGAGGCACCACCACATCCACCACCAGATGACAGGAGGCACTACCACCAACACCACCAGATAACTGAGGCACCACCACCACCACCAGATAACTGAGGCACCACCACCACCACCAGATGACAGGAGGCACTACCACCAACACCACCAGATAACTGAGGCACCACCACCACCAGATGACAGGAGGCACCACCACCACCACCACCAGATGACAGGAGTCACCACCACCACCACCACCACCAGATGACAGGAGTCACCACCACCACCACCACCACCAGATGACTGATGCACCACCACCACCACCAGATGACTGAGGCACCACCAACACCACCAGATGACTGAGGCACTACCACCACCAGATGACTGAGGCACCACCACCACCAAATGACTGAGGCACCACCACCACCACCAGATGACTGAGGCACCACCACCACCACCTCCAGATGACTGGGGCACCACCACCACCACCAGATGATTGAGGCACCACCACCACCACCAGGTGACTGAGGCACCACCACCACCACCACCAGATGACTGGGACACCACCACCACCACCAGATGACTGAAGCACCACCACCACCAGATGACTGAGGCACCACCACCACCACCAGATGACTGAGGCACCACCACCACCATCAGATGACTGAGGCACCACCACCACCAGATGACTGAGGCATCACCACCACCACCACCAGATAACTGAGGCACCACTACCATCACCACCAGATGACAGGAGGTACTACCATCACCACCAGATGACAGGAGGCACCACCACCACCACCAGATGACAGGAGGCACCACCACCACCACCAGATGACAGGAGGCAGTACCATCACCACCAGATGACTGGGACACCACCACCACCACCAGATGACTGAAGCACCACCACCACCAGATGACTGAGGCACCACCACCACCACCAGATGACTGAGGCACCACCACCACCATCAGATGACTGAGGCACCACCACCACCAGATGACTGAGGCATCACCACCACCACCACCAGATAACTGAGGCACCACTACCATCACCACCAGATGACAGGAGGTACTACCATCACCACCAGATGACAGGAGGCACCACCACCACCACCAGATGACAGGAGGCACCACCACCACCACCAGATGACAGGAGGCAGTACCATCACCACCAGATGACAGGAGGCAGTACCATCACCACCAGATGACAGGAGGCACCAACACCACCAGATATCTGAGGCACCACCACCACCAGATGACTGAGGCACCACCACCACCAGATGACTGAGGTACCACCACCACCAGATGACTGAGGCACCACCACCACCACCAGATGACTGAGGCACCACCACCACCACCAGATGACTGAGGCACCACCACCACCACCACCAGATGATAGGATGCACCACCACCACCAGATGACTGATGCACCACCACCACCACCAGATGACTGAGGCACCACCAACACCACCAGATGACTGAGGCACTACCACCACCAGATGACTGAGGCACCACCACCACCAAATGACTGAGGCACCACCACCACCACCAGATGACTGAGGCACCACCACCACCACCTCCAGATGACTGAGGCACCACCACCACCACCAGATGATTGAGGCACCACCACCACCACCAGGTGACTGAGGCACCACCACCACCACAACCAGATGACTGGGACACCACCACCACCACCAGATGACTGAAGCACCACCACCACCAGATGACTGAGGCACCACCACCACCACCAGATGACTGAGGTACCACCACCACCATCAGATGACTGAGGCACCACCACCACCAGATGACTGAGGTACCACCACCACCACCAGATGACTGTGGCACCACCACCACCACCACCAGACAACAGGAGGCACTACCACCACCACCAGATGACTGAGGCACCACCACCACCACCAGATGACTGAGGTACCATCACCACCAGATGTCTGGGGAACCACCACCATCACCACCACCAGATGACAGGCGTCACCACCACCAGATGACTGGGACACCACCACCACCAGATGACTGAGGCATCACCACCACCAGATGACTGAGGCATCACCACCACCACCACCAGATGACTGAGGCACCACCACCACCACCACCACCAGATGACAGGAGGCACCACCACCACCACCAGATGACAGGAGGCAGTACCATCACCACCAGATGACAGGAGGCAGTACCATCACCACCAGATGACAGGAGGCACCACCACCACCAGATATCTGAGGCACCACCACCACCAGATGACTGAGGTACCACCAACACCACCAGATGACTGAGGCACTACCACCACCAGATGACTGAGGCACCACCACCACCAAATGACTGAGGCACCACCACCACCACCAGATGACTGAGGCACCACCACCACCACCACCACCAGATGACTGAGGCACTACCACCACCACTAGAGGACAGAAGGCACGACCATCACCACCAGATAACTGAGGCACCACCACCACCACGAGAAAACTGAGGCACCACCACCACCACGAGAAAACTGAGGCACCACCACCACCACCACCACCAGATGACTGAAGCACCACCACCACCACCAGATGACAGGAGGCACCACCACCACCACCAGATGACTGAGGCACTACCACCACCAGATGACTGAGGCATCACCACCACCACCACATATCTGAGGCACCACCACATCCACCACCAGATGACAGAAGGCACTACCATCACCACCAGATGACAGGAGGCACCACCATCACCACCACCACCAAATAACTGAGGCACCACCACCACCACTAGATGACAGGAGGCACCACCACCACCACCACCAGATAACTGATGCACCACCACCACCACCACCAGATGACAGGAGGCACTACCACCAACACCACCAGATAACTGAGGCACCACCACCACCACCAGATAACTGAGGCACCACCACCACCACCAGATGACAGGAGGCACTACCACCAACACCACCAGATAACTGAGGCACCACCACCACCACCAGATGACAGGAGGCACCACCACCACCACCACCAGATGACAGGAGTCACCACCACCACCACCACCACCAGATGACAGGAGTCACCACCACCACCACCACCACCACCAGATGACTGATGCACCACCACCACCACCAGATGACTGAGGCACCACCAACACCACCAGATGACTGAGGCACTACCACCACCAGATGACTGAGGCACCACCACCACCAAATGACTGAGGCACCACCACCACCACCAGATGACTGAGGCACCACCACCACCACCTCCAGATGACTGGGGCACCACCACCAGATGATTGAGGCACCACCACCACCACCAGGTGACTGAGGCACCACCACCACCACCACCAGATGACTGGGACACCACCACCACCACCAGATGACTGAAGCACCACCACCACCAGATGACTGAGGCACCACCACCACCACCAGATGACTGAGGCACCACCACCACCATCAGATGACTGAGGCACCACCACCACCAGATGACTGAGGCATCACCACCACCACCACCAGATAACTGAGGCACCACTACCATCACCACCAGATGACAGGAGGTACTACCATCACCACCAGATGACAGGAGGCACCACCACCACCACCAGATGACAGGAGGCACCACCACCACCACCAGATGACAGGAGGCAGTACCATCACCACCAGATGACTGGGACACCACCACCACCACCAGATGACTGAAGCACCACCACCACCAGATGACTGAGGCACCACCACCACCACCAGATGACTGAGGCACCACCACCACCATCAGATGACTGAGGCACCACCACCACCAGATGACTGAGGCATCACCACCACCACCACCAGATAACTGAGGCACCACTACCATCACCACCAGATGACAGGAGGTACTACCATCACCACCAGATGACAGGAGGCACCACCACCACCACCAGATGACAGGAGGCACCACCACCACCACCAGATGACAGGAGGCAGTACCATCACCACCAGATGACAGGAGGCAGTACCATCACCACCAGATGACAGGAGGCACCAACACCACCAGATATCTGAGGCACCACCACCACCAGATGACTGAGGCACCACCACCACCAGATGACTGAGGTACCACCACCACCAGATGACTGAGGCACCACCACCACCACCAGATGACTGAGGCACCACCACCACCACCAGATGACTGAGGCACCACCACCACCAGATGACTGAGGCACCACCACCACCACCACCAGATGATAGGATGCACCACCACCACCAGATGACTGATGCACCACCACCACCACCAGATGACTGAGGCACCACCAACACCACCAGATGACTGAGGCACTACCACCACCAGATGACTGAGGCACCACCACCACCAAATGACTGAGGCACCACCACCACCACCAGATGACTGAGGCACCACCACCACCACCTCCAGATGACTGAGGCACCACCACCACCACCAGATGATTGAGGCACCACCACCACCACCAGGTGACTGAGGCACCACCACCACCACAACCAGATGACTGGGACACCACCACCACCACCTGATGACTGAAGCACCACCACCACCAGATGACTGAGGAACCACCACCACCACCAGATGACTGAGGTACCACCACCACCATCAGATGACTGAGGCACCACCACCACCACCAGATGACTGAGGTACCACCACCACCACCAGATGACTGTGGCACCACCACCACCACCACCAGACAACAGGAGGCACTACCACCACCACCAGATGACTGAGGCACCACCACCACCACCAGATGACTGAGGTACCATCACCACCAGATGTCTGGGGAACCACCACCATCACCACCACCAGATGACAGGCGTCACCACCACCAGATGACTGGGACACCACCACCACCAGATGACTGAGGCATCACCACCACCAGATGACTGAGGCATCACCACCACCAGATGACTGAGGCATCACCACCACCACCACCAGATGACTGAGGCACCACCACCACCACCACCACCAGATGACAGGAGGCACCACCACCACCACCAGATGACAGGAGGCAGTACCATCACCACCAGATGACAGGAGGCACCACCACCACCAGATATCTGAGGCACCACCACCACCAGATGACTGAGGCACCACCAACACCACCAGATGACTGAGGCACTACCACCACCAGATGACTGAGGCACCACCACCACCAAATGACTGAGGCACCACCACCACCACCAGATGACTGAGGCACCACCACCACCACCTCCAGATGACTGAGGCACCACCACCACCACCAGATGATTGAGGCACCACCACCACCACCAGGTGACTGAGGCACCACCACCACCACCACCAGATGACTGGGACACCACCACCACCACCAGATGACTGAAGCACCACCACCACCAGATGACTGAGGCACCACCACCACCACCAGATGACTGAGGCACCACCACCACCATCAGATGACTGAGGCACCACCACCACCAGATGACTGAGGTACCACCACCACCACCAGATGACTGAGGCACCAACACCACCACCAGACAACAGGAGGCACTACCACCACCACCAGATGACTGAGGCACCACCACCACCACCAGATGACTGAGGTACCATCACCACCAGATGTCTGGGGAACCACCACCAGCACCACCACCAGATGACAGGCGTCACCACCACCAGATGACTGGGACACCACCACCACCAGATGACTGAGGCATCACCACCACCAGATGACTGAGGCATCACCACCACCACCACCAGATGACTGAGGCACCACCACCACCACCACCGCCAGATGACAGGAAGCACTACCACCACCACCAGATAACTGACGCACCACCACCACCACCAGATAACTGAAGCACCACCACCACCACCAGATGACTGAGGCACCACCACCACCACCACCACCACCAGATGACTGAGGCACTACCACCACTACCAGAGGACAGAAGGCACGACCATCACCACCAGATAACTGAGGCACCACCACCACCACCAGAAAACTGAGGCACCACCACCATCACCACCACCAGATGACTGAAGCACCACCACCACCACCAGATGACAGGAGGCACTACCACCACCACCAGATGACAGAAGGCACCACCACCATCACCACCACCAGATGACAGGAGGCTCCACCACCACCAGATGACTGAGGCACGACCACTACCAGATGACTGAGGCACAACCATTACCACCAGCACTACCACCACCACCCTCTCCTACCACCCCGCCCTTCCTGACCTCGAACCCCCTCCTACACCTACTCCCTCACCTCTGACCCTCTCCTACACCTCCTCCCTCACCTCGGACCCTCTCCTACACCCCCTCCCTCACCTCGGACCCTCTCCTACACCCCCTCCCTCGGACCCTCTCACCCCCCTCACTGGCCCTCACTACCCCGCCCCTCCCTCACCTCGGACCCTCTCCTACATCCCCACCCCCACCTCGGGCCCTCTCCTACACCCCCTCCCTCACCTCGGACCCTCTCCTACACCCCCATCCCCACCTCTGACCCTCTCCTACACTCCCTCCCTCACCTCGGACCCTCTCCTACCCCCCCTCCCTCACCTCGGACTCTCTCCTTCACCACCTCTCTGACCTCGGACCCTCTCCTACACCCCCTCCCTGACCTCGGACCATCTCCTACACCCCCTCCCTCACCTCGGACCCTCTCCTAAGCCCCCACCCCCACCTCGGACCGTCTCCTACACCCCCTCCCTCACCTCGGACCCTCTCCTACACCCCCTCCCCCATCTCGGACCCTCTCCTACACCCCCTCCCCCACCTCGGACCCTCTTCGACACCCCCTTCCTCACCTCGGACCCTCTCGTACACCCCTCCCTCTCCTCGGACCCTCTCCTACACGCCCTCCCTCACCTCGGACCCTCTCCTAAACCCCCTCCCTCTCCTCGGACCCTATCCTACACCCCTTCCCTCACCTCGGACCCTCTCCTACACCCCTCCCTCTCCTCGGACCCTCTCCTACACCCTCTCCCTCACCTCGGACCCTCTCCTATACCCACTCCCTCACCTCGGACCCTTCTCCTACACCCCCTTCCTCACCTCGGACCCTCTTCTACCCCCCCCTCCCTCACCTCGGACTCTCTCCTTCATCCCCTCTCTGACCTCGGACCCTCTCCTACACCCTCTCCCTGACCTCTGACCATCTCCTACACCCCCTCCCTCACCTCGGACCCTCTCCTAAACCCCCACCCCCACCTCGGACCCTCTCCTACTCCCCCTCCCTCACCTCGGACCCTCTCCGACACCCTCTTCCTCACTTCGGACCCTCTCCTACACCCCTCCCTCTCCTCTGACCCTCTCCTACAACCCCCTCCCTCACCTCGGACCCTCTCCTAAACCCCCTCCCTCTCCTACACCCCTCCCTCACCTCGGACCCTCTCCTACACCCCCTCCCTCTCCTCGGACCCTCTCCTACACTTCCTCCCTCACCTCGGACACCTCATCTACACCCCCACCCCCACCTCGGAGTTTCTCCTACACCCCCTACCTCACCTCGGACCCTCTCCTACACCCCTCCCTCTCCTCGGACCCTCTCCAAAACCCCCACGCCGGACCCTCTCCAAAACCCCCACCCCGGACCCTCTTCTACACCCCCTCCCTCACCTCGGACCCTCTCCTACACCCCCTCCCTCACCTTGGACCCTCTCCTACACCCCCTCCCTCACCTCGGACCCTCTCCTACACCCCCTCCCTCACCTCGGACCCTCTCCTACACCCCCACCTCGGACCCTCTCCTACACCCCCTATCTGACCTCGGACCCTCTCCTACACCCCCACCCCCACCTCGGACCCTCTCCTACACCCCCTCCCTGACCTCGGACCCTCTCCTACACCTCCTCCCTCACCTCGGGCCCTATCCTACACCCCCTCCCTCACCTCAGAACCTCTCCTACACCCCTCCCTCACCTCGGACCCTCTCTTACAACCCCTCCCTCACCTCGGACACTCGCTTACACCCTCTCCCTCACCTCGGACCCTGTCCTACACCCCCGTCCTCACCTCGGACCCTCTCCTACACTCCCTCCCTCACCTCAGACCCTCTCCTACCCCGTCCCTCACCTCGGACCCTCTCCTACACCACCACAACTATCGCCAGATGACTGAGGCACCACTACCACCACCCGATGACTGAGGCATCATCACCCCCACCACCACCAGATGACAAGAGGCTACATCACCAGCACCACCAATGTGAGAGGAGGCTACAGTAGCAACAGCTCTGTAGATCACATACCACAGTTGTTCCAACTCTGTAGACCACATACCACAGTAGCACCAGCTCTGTAGACCACATACCACAGTAGTTCCAGCTCTGTAGACCACAAACTACAATAGCTTCGTTATTTGTTAAAAAAACAGTTTTTCTATACAGTCCGCCCTTAACATTCGCGGGGGTTAGGTAACAGAGATACCCGTGAATGTTAAAAATCCGTGTACTATTGCTGCCCCCCCCCCTAAAAAATCCCTGGCCCCCCTTGTCCTTATTTACTGTATATACCTGTGTATAGTTCGAGTTTTTAAGACCAAATTATTTGGCAAAAATTGGTGGCTGACCTCTAAACGGGTAATAGTTTCGTTAGGTTGAAAAATATTTACCAGTAACTACCAGTAAACAAAGGAAACGATGCACCAACACACCACCAGCTGTGAGTGTCGGTACAGTTGGCAGGGCAGATCTCTTGCGAGCCCAAAGTAGCCAAATCCATGGTATGGTAGCACAGGACGATGTAAAACAAAGTGTTTATTTATTAAAGTTAATTTATAGATACTGGACATAAATTTTTGTTCATTACATTTGAAACATCAATCTTTGTTAATTAAATTTGAAACAAGAGAAAACTACGATACTGGATTTTCATTAAAATATTACATCACAAGTATATTTTACCTTAACTGTGACTGAATGAATATATTCTCGGAAATAAATATGGAAATGTAATATTTTTGCTGGAATGACGTACATATTATAGTGGGAAGTCGGATAAAATCATGACGAAAGACTTTCGCTTTCTTTCTTTGTTCAAAATATTTTACCGTAATCGCTTTTCGAATGGTTTTCAGTTAAAAAACTGTTGTACTCGTACTGTATTACAATAATATTCTATCCTATCATTAGCCTTATAATCCCACAACTGAAAACCATTCGAAAAGCGATTACGATAACATCTTTTGAACGAAAGAAAGCGAAAGTCATTGCTTTCGTCACTTTCCACTGTAATACGTACACCATTTCAGCAAAAATATTACATTTCCATGTTCTCAGAAATAAATGGCAGTTTTGTTGAAACGTAATGTACAGTATTTAACATTAAAATGCAAAAATAGCTATAAAAACAATTAATACACCCGTGATGTACTGGCTGGCATCTCCACTCGTCCCTGCTTCCGCCAGTCACCTCCTCCCCGCTCTATCCCTCCGCCTCCTCCACATCGTCACTACTGTTGTATTACAATAATATTCTATCCTAATTGACTTGAATAAATACTACGATACCATATTTCTGAATATTTTCATTAAAATCCATCCAAATCATTTTCCTTGCCATCGGCAGCACCAAACAGCTTCTCCCAGTCCTCTCCTTGAACAGGGCTAGAGGGTACGTGTTTTTCGAATCGTTTTCAATTAAAAAAATGTTACATCACACGTATATTTTACCTAAACTGCGCCTGAATGAATATATTCTTGGAAATAAATAGTAATGTTGCTGAAACGTGATATATTTCAATGTAAAATAGGATAAAATACATGACGAAAACAAAAGACTTCACCTAACCTTCCAATGTTCAAGAGATGTTACTCGTTTTTTTAATAGTTTTCGGTTAAAATACTGTTATATTACAATGATATTATACTCATACTGTGCTTGATATACTAAATTCACAGAAATGAAATATTTTTGCTGAAATGACGTAAGTATTACAGTGGAATGTGGGACAAAATCGTGACGAAAACAAGGACTTTCGCTTTCTATCGTTAAAAAGATGTTACCGTAATCGCTTTTCGAATGGTTTTCAGTTAAAAAACTGTTGCATCACAAGTGAATTAGGCTAGAATATTATTGTAATACAACAGTTTTTTTAACTGAAAACCATTCGAAAAGCGATTACGGTAACATCTTTTGAGCGAAAGAAAACGAGTCATTGCTTTCGTCACTTTCCACTGTAATACGTACGTCATTTCAGCAAAATATTACATTTCCATATTCTCAGAAATAAATAGTACTTTTGCTGAAACGTGATGTATTTCAATGTAAATTAGGATAAAATACATAACGAAAACAAGAGACTTTACGAAACCTTCCGATGTTCAAGAGATGTTACTCGTTTTTTTAGTAGTTTTCGGTTAAAATACTCTTATATTAGTGATATTCTATTCATACTGTGCTTGATATAATAAATTCACGGAAATGTAATATTTTTGCAACTACAGTGCTGATGTCAACACAAGTGTGGTTACAGCGAGACTGACTGAGTGAGGGAGATTGATTTTTGATTTGAATTTGCCGCTTGCAGCGGCTACTTTATTGTGCACCCCACACTCATCCTGTGAGCGGTAGCGCAAAAGGATTACAGAGTAGGGTTTACAAAGGGTCATAATAATTAACCCCCGTTGTCAGGATATTATGGCACTGAAAGTTACACAGTATTTCATTTACATTATTTGTTTAGTTCTATACATAAAGGGTAACTTATTCACAAATGCGTGATTACAGGCGTGTGAGGCAGTATGTCTGGCCGCACACTTTGTTATTCACATTTACGTGGGAGGTATTCAAGCACATTGCGTATTTGGTTCTGTACATGAGAATTGATATAGTTACTAAGTGCAAAAAAGTGGATACAATCTTAATATGTCGGCTATCTTGCCATTAGAGATGAAGTGTTGTGCCATTTCACACACAGTGTGCTTGGACCTGTCCCTAAAAGGTTCTATCTTCACACATTCGAGGACGTAGTGTTCAAGTGTGTGGCCATATGTATGGCCACACACTTTACATTTAGTTTTGTTTACATCTGCTTGAGGAACATACTGCCAAAGGTATTTATATCCTAACCTTAATCAAGCGGTTACAACATCTTGTAATCTAGTGATCTTGTTACTTGCTCCATATACATGTTTCACTTGATACATCTCATCATGGTAACCTATGGATCGACTAGTGCCTGTTTGCACTTGTCTACTTGCGTCAAACTCATCAATAAGTTCTTTCCTAATTACAGTTTTAAGGGTTCTTTTTGACAGACCCAAATTGTATTCAACGGTGTCTTTGTTAGATGCGAGTTTGGCGAGGGCATCAACTCTGTCATGTTTTATGAGGCCTATGTGAGAGGGGATCCACAACAGTTTGACCCTGACACCCCGGTCAACAAGGCACGCATATTTGTGTCTGGCTTCAGAGACATGAGCGTGACAACCTGAGTCGAGGGTACCAAGGGCAAGTAGTGAGGATAGAGAGTCAGTGATGATGAGACTGTCAGTAACAGTGGTTTCAATGAATTTAATAGCTGTCAGTATGGCAACTAATTCAGTTTGTAGAGTAGATGCCCAGTTGTTAATTCTAACTCCTTTCTCAATTATATTACCGTCAGGTTAAGTCACAACAATAGCACTTCCAGCCCTCCCACAGGCGGTGTTTAGAGATCCATCAGTGTAGATGGTCTGTGTGATATTATCATCAGTCTGTAGAGTGTGTATGTGTTCAAGAGCTCTCAATTTGGCAACTGTGTTGGAGATAAATGCTTTGTATAATTAATTTTTTAGGCGGATACGTCGGTATTGTGATATCGAAGGGAACTGTCCGCCAGGGTGGCAGGAAGCGCTGTTGTGTCTCAACTTTGTTCAGGTGGTCTAGTCCAAACATCTTCATATGTGTAGCTGTAGTTTGGATCCATTTAGACTCAGCAGTCCCATGGTTCATACATTCTAGCAATTTTAAGGAAACAATGTTATCAGGATCACCACGCAGAAGCCTCAGGGCTATCATGAGGTTGACTTCAATTATTCTATCTTTAACACTGGGTATACCTAGTTCTTTCCTCATATTAAGTACTTTAGTGCTCATGGGACATCCTAGGATAATTCTGAGGGCTTTATTTTGCATTTTCTCGAGCTTGTCAACGCCTTTCCCGTCACGAATGACCAGGGCTGGTGCGTGGTAATCTATCAGAGATCTTATATAGCCTAGGTACATTGTTTTAACAATTCTAATATTAGCACCATAGTGCGGGCTGTACCCCGCTACACTTCTAAGAGGTCTCAGTCTGTCAGTACATTGGCGGGTTAGCTGTTGTATGGCAGGTAGGGTACAAGGGACGGAAACACCAAGGTATTTAAAAGAAGAAACATAGTCAATAGTGTTGTTACCTATCTTGAACTTGGCGGGGCCGCGTTTGCGGTTACCAGCTTGTTTGTTGAACACCTTAGTTTTGTCAATGGAGATAATAAGACCGAGGTGTTCACAGGCTGCGTATACATGGTTCAGGGTGGTTTGCATTTCACGATGAGTTTTAGTATGTATAAGAATATCATCAGCATAGCTGATTGAGATATTGCTGGGGGTGTCTGGTATTAAATTTAATAATGCATTCATAAGAACATTGAACAAAGTGGGGCTAAGTACTCCACCTTGAGGGGTACCAAGTTGCATATCTTTAACTTCACTTTTGTAGCCCTGAAACAGTACAGCAGCCCTTCTGTTGGTTAGGTAATCACTTATCCAGTGTAACAGCCTACCTCCTATATCCATTTTGGCTAGTTCGTACAATATCAGTTGCCTATTGGCAATATCAAATGCAGCTTTTAGGTCAAGAAATGTGGTGTATCTGTGCCTTTCATCACCATGCACAGTTAGGAATGTGGTGATGCAATTATGTACACCTTTACCATGGGTGAAGCCATTTATGTTAGGAGACATGTGTTCTCTGATTCTATATAAGAGTCTGCCAAGAACCATCCTCTCAAAGGTTTTACACAGGCAGCTGGTTAGTGATATGGGACGAAAGGCATCAGGCTGTCCTGGTTTCGGTATTGGTACAACAATACTGCTGGTCCATGATGTGGGTAGTTGGCCCTCGGCATGACTCATATTGTACAATACCAACAATGGATTGCCTGGCACGCGCCTTAGTAGTCTAATGATGTTGTAGGTGACTCCGTCCTCTCCAGGGGAAGTAGACCTACCCCTGGCGAGGGCGGCGTCAAGCTCCCACTCAGTATATGGAACATCACACTCATCGTGCTGTTTGCCCAGCATAAAGCTAATAAGATTACTTCTCTCTACAGACTTCGCATCAAGGAGTCCCCGAGTCCTAGCTGGTAACATGTCATAGCTCGAAACATGAGCCCACTTTGTTATTAGCTCATTCGACTTTTGCAGAGGGTTTAGATGGGAGACGTGTCTTCTGTTTTTACCTCTGATTATGTTTATGTCTTTCCAGGCTTTGCTGAGGGATGTGTGTTGGTTCAGGCTGTTGACATATGTCTCCCATGCATTTTGTCTGAGTTCGTTTACACGTTCCCTGACAGCAGCAAGGGAAGCTTGATACAATTGAGCTATGCGTGTGTGTGTGAGGTTGTGGGAGCGGGTGGTGTCCCGTGTTCGGTGCCGCGCGCGAGTTGAATGGCGCGCGATTTGAATGTACTTCAATTACTTCAATGTACAGAATATTCCTCTGGCGGGGCAATCCGCGTATTTGCGAATCTGTGAATGCTAAACCCGCGTATATGAAGGGCCGACTATTGAAATTTCAGTGAATACACTTTAGATTAATCACCCTCATACAACCTGACCCCAGACATCTTGTGGCTTCTTGTGTTACCCTCTTACTTCTATTATATTATGTACTATATAATAATCTTTATCAGTAGTTCATACCCTAATGTGTACTTTTTGCATTATGGTATTGTATTACAAATATTGCTTCTCTTGTTTTCTGGTGTAATGTATTATTAAAGCCTCCAAGTGCTCAACTCTAGCATCCATTATGTATTTTACTGAACATGTGATAAATTCCCAATAAAGATCAATAAAACAGTCGTAATTGTCTCTGTAAAACCTTATTGAGACGTCATATGTAAATTAATGGAGTGAAAGCATAAAATAATGACATTGTTCATAGATAATAAAAATACGATAGTTTTCAATATTCTAATTCTCCTAAAAGCTGTTAATAAATAAAGCACATTATAGACACAATAAAACTCTTGTTAAAGAATCAATACAACTGCCCGAGCGGCTGATAAGGGCTAAAAATACACACACATAACAAAAAATAAATACAAATAGGAGCAGAGGACCACCATGAATAGTAAGCATTACCAGGTCCGGATTCAGGAGTGGGCAAAGTGGGCAGCTGCCCAGGGGCCTCCACATGTGCGGTAGTAGCTGTATTAGGGATGGTCGACTTGAAACCACATGAATGACTCCAGTCATGTCTCACTTTTGTGTGTGTGTGTGTGTGTGTGTGTGTTGGGAATTTGTACACTATCAATAAATATACAGTTAATTAAAAATTTCTCAATGTTCTAATTTCCTCAATATAACTGCATATGGCTTCAAAATTCTCCAAAGAAGTGTTCAAATTTCAAAATTTTCCCGGGGGGCTTACAGCGCCCCCCGGAACTCCCAGATGTTTAGGCTCACTTCACTCGCCACCCCACCCTCTTGGGTAATTATAATGAGGGGGGCCTCCACAAAGAGGCTGCCCATGGGCCTCCACAGGTCTAAATCCGGCACTGAGCATTACTCTTAACAACTGAGCCATGACAGACTTACAGTTATTCCACCTTAACGTCATTCTTAAAAGCTCAAGAAACTGTTTGAAATAGTTATCTGCAACCTCAGGTGACACTGCGGGGTACGTTATGTTTGGGTTCACACTGAGGATGGGATGGAGAAAGGAAACTCACAATGTGCTCTCTGTATGCATGTTGTATTGGATGTACAATGCAGCTTGGTGCTGGGAAGGCAGCATGGTTACAAGCGTTGAGTAGAGAGAGCTGGTTGGTGAGGGTGCTCAGAGGAGGACCAGCTTGTGGGTCGCCATGGTCGCCGGCGGGAGCGAGGACCGCCAGGCAGGAGGAGGAGGTGATGTTACTTGAGGACTGGCTGTAGGTAGAAAGAGGAGGACCAGCTTGTGGGTCGCCATGCTCGCCGGCGGGAGCGAGGGCCGCCAGGCAGAAGCGGAGGAGGTGGTGTTGCTTGCTGGTAGAAAGAGAGGGAGGTCACCACGAGGTCAGATCTGATATAGCGGAGGTAGGCGTGGCTTAATAGTTGACCTCCGTCATGTAAGGCGGCGCTGGTTGACCTAGACCACGAGGCATACACTGTGGAATTCGCGGGGTCGGCTACTCAGCGACAAGCGTTTTTAGGGGAGGAATCCACTACAATACTCTCCCCTTCCCTCCAGGCGGTGTAGGAGACTTGTTGTCTGCAGGGTTGCATGGCACATGTGAGGAAGAACGGGATGTGCATGCCACATGTGAGACATAACGGCGAGAGCGTGGATGAGCCGGCCGCTAGGGGGAGGGGGCAACTCTGTTTAGACTCTAGATAGACGAGATCTGTGGGAGAAAAGAGGGAGAAGGAGGATTGTGGAGGCGATGAATGTTGTGCTTCACTCGCGACAGGTAGAAAGTCCTCAGATGCGCCTGCTGGGGTGTGTGGGCCTGGGTCAGGAGCAGGGGCTGCGTCAGCAGGAGCGGAGGAAGGTCCGTGACAGCAGCTGGGTCCACGACAGCAGCAGGGTGCAGGACAGTAGAAGGGGGTAGCTGAGGGAGAAAAGAGGGGTGTGTGGGTTCGCGTCAGGAGCAGGGGCTGCGTCAGGAGGAGCGGCAGGGGGTACTGCTGGGCCGGAGCGGCGTCTGAGGTAGGACGGGTGTGTTGGGGTCGGTAGGACGTGGTGCTTGGGGCAGGAAGAGGAGCGGCTGTCTGCTTAGAGTAGCAGAGCTGCTCTAGGGTGTCTAACCTGCGGTGTAGAGACCGTAGCTGTAGAGCCGATGAGAGCTGCCTCAGTGTGGATAAGCCAGTCTTCCATGTTGCTTGGTGACTGGGAGAGTGCGTCACTCGCGACAGGTAAAGAGTCCTCAGATGCGCCTGCTGGGGTGTGTGGGCCTGGGTCAGGAGCAGGGGCTGCGTCAGCAGGAGCGGAGGAAGGTCCGTGACAGCAGCTGGGTCCACGACAGCAGCAGGGTGCAGGACAGTAGCAGGGGGTAGCTGAGGGAGAAAAGAGGGGTGTGTGGGTTCGCGTCAGGAGCAGGGGCTGCGTCAGGAGGAGCGGCAGGGGTTACTGCTGGGCCGGGGCGGCGTCTGAGGTAGGACGGGTGTGTTGGGGTCGGTAGGACGTGGTGCTTGGGGCAGGAAGAGGAGCGGCTGTCTGCTTAGAGTAGCAGAGCTGCTCTAGGGTGTCTAACCTGCGGTGTAGAGACAGTAGCTGTAGAGCCAATGAGAGCTGCCTCAGTGTGGATAAGCCAGTCTTCCATGTTGCTTGAAGACTGGGAGAGTGCGTCACTCGCGACGGGTAAAGAGTCCTCAGATGCGCCTGCTGGGGTGTGTGGGCCTGGGTCAGGAGCAGGGGCTGCGTCAGCAGGAGCGGAGGAAGGTCCGTGACAGCAGCCGGGTCCACGACAGCAGCAGGGTGCAGGACAGTAGCAGGGGGTAGCTGAGGGAGAAAAGAGGGGTGTGTGGGTTCGCGTCAGGAGCAGGGGCTGCGTCAGGAGGAGCGGCAGGGGGTACTGCTGGGCCGGGGCGGGGTACTGCTGGGCCGGGGCGGCGTCTGAGGTAGGACGGGTGTGTTGGGGTCGGTAGGACGTGGTGCTTGGGGCAGGAAGAGGAGCGGCTGTCTGCTTAGAGTAGCAGAGCTGCTCTAGGGTGTCTAACCTGCGGTGTAGAGACAGTAGCTGTAGAGCCGATGACAGCTGCCTCAGTGTGGATAAGCCAGTCTTCCATGTTGCTTGAAGACTGGGAGAGTGCGTCACTCCGGGGTCACCATTTGTGGGGAACGTTATATTTGGGTTCACACTCAAGATGGGATGGAGAAAGGAAACTCACAATGTGCTCTCTGTATACATGTTGTATTAGATGTATAATGCAGCTTGGTGCTGGGAAGGTAGCATGGTTACAAGCGTTGAGTAGAGAGAGCTGGTTGGTGAGGGTGCTCAGAGGAGGACCAGCTTGTGGGTCGCCATGGTCGCCGGCGGGAGCGAGGACCGCCAGGCAGAAGCGGAGGAGGTGGTGTTGCTTGCTGGTTGGGGTTGAGATTGTCGGACCGTAGTCCGACACAGGCCTTTGCCTATAGGCGGCCCGTTTGGTGGTTCTGGCTGGAGCTCCTGGAGCAGCCAGACCGGATTGGGATTGGAGGTGGTCCCACCTGCAGATTTGGAAGGATACTGCAGGTTGCAAGTGTGAGCGGACCCCCGATCAGTGGACGCTTACCACCAACCCCCACTCTTGGACGTGGTCAGTTTCGGAGTGGCGCGCCCCCCGAACTGGGGTCCGCACTTGCTGGGAGAGGATACTTTCTAAGCTATTTGGGTGGTGGGAATCGTGTGATGACCCGGAGAAGGTGGTGAATGTGGTTTGTTTGGGCCTTTCGGGTTAGAGTGGCCGCTGGTGTTGTGTGTGCTTCTTGGGAGATTTGAGTTTTGTTTCGGAGGCTTTGTGTGACTTCGCAGTCGAGGAGATAGTGTTCAAGTGGGTTGGCTGCTGGCTCTGGACAGTAGGTGCATTCCATGACGTCATTTCCGATTATCTACCAGGAGCACTTGTACCCTAGTCGTAGTCGATGAAGGCTGACTTGGGTTTATCTTGGTGTTTTCTTGTCCGCGAAAGGTGGTTCCCCTTTTGTAGCCGCCAGGTACCATTTGGCTGATTGGGAACCAGCGTTGAATGCGTGAAGGAAGCTCTTTTTGATGTGGAGCTTGCTCGGTTTTCTGAGGTGATTCTTGATATGTTGCACGCTTGCTGGAACTTGAATGTGTACGCTACTAGAACGTGTAGCTGCCTTGGCTGCTTCGTCTGCCACGTCGTTTCCTCCGATCCCTACATGACTGGGAATCCAGTGTAAGACGACTGGGCGGTTTTGTCTTTGGAATTCCTGTAGCTGTGCGAGGATCGAGGTTATGATGTGGACGTTGACTCTTGGTTGACTGTGTTGCAGCGCCTGCATGGCTGATTTCGAGTCCGTGTGAATTATGATGGACTTGTTGTGTTGTGTTGCAGCGTGTTGTAGGGCCTTTGAGATTGCTACCAGCTCTGTTTGTAGGGTGGAGCAGTCATTAGAAAGTCTCCATCGGAGGGTCTGACCTTGGGTGTAGAAGGCCGCTCCGGATGTATGATGTTTTGGATCCACCGAGCCGTCTGTGAAGTATGATGCTGCATCAGCCGGTGTCTCGGTGGCTATGGCTTCCAGAGTTATTTTTTTGAGGTCCTCCTTCTGGAGGTTGGCTTTACTATCGCCTAGGTAGGTAGTTTTAAATGTGGCTGGTGGAGGGCTCCATGGTGGAGGAACTACGTAACCATTATCTCGTGTGTCTTGGTTGTTCTTGACGAGTGTGTAGGGGTGTCGAGATATTAATGTTTTCTAGCACTCAGGATGGAAGGAAACTCTAATGTGGTTTTCTTGTATAATATATAAGTTTTATGATAGACAGTCTGGTGCTGGAGGTGCCGTGTGGTGGGGCTGCTCAGTAGAAGACGTTCAGTGAGTAGCGTGTTGAAGGAGGTAGATGTGCAGGAGCTTCGTTAGAGAAGATGTTGCCTGTTGCTGGCCTCCTGGTTGAATGAATGCTGGACAGCTAGGAGCTTGCTGGGAGGAGGTGTTGAGTGTTCAGGAAGATGGGCCAGAATGAGAGTTGGTTGGTGAGGAAGCTCAGAGAAGGACAGCTGGATGGTCGCCATGCTCGCTGGCCGGAGCGAGGACCGCCAGGCAGGCGAGGAGAAGCGAAGGCCGCCAGGCAGCGGCAGAGGAGGAGGTGTTGCTTGTTCAAGAAGAATGGTCAGAATTAATCTCAATGGAGAGACAGAGCTTATATACCCAGCAGCAGCCGCTATGAGTCATGTTGGGAAAACCCAGAAAGTCGCCGGTGACTGGTTGCGTTGCTAAGATACGGTAACATCTGGTTGGTTGCTGGGGAAGGCAGCACATTGGAATGAGATACACAGTTTGTAGGGGAGACGTCCACTACAATACTCCCCCTTCCCTCCAGGCGGTGTAGGAGACTTGTTGTTTGTAGAGTTGCTTAGCACATGTGAGGCAGACTGGGCGGTGCATGCCTCATGTGAGACAACGGCGATGGCGTGATGAGCCGATCGCTGAAATACAACTGTCTAGATACACACTATTTGTGGGAGAAGGGAGAAAAAGGGTGTGTGGAGGCGATGATTGGTGTGCTTCCCTCACGACAGGTACAGGGTCGTCAGATGCGCCTGCTGGGGTGTGTGTGGGCCTGGGTCAGGGGCAGGGGCTGCGTCAGCAGAAGCGGATTAGGGCTCATGACAGCAGCTGGGTCCACGACAGCAGCAGGGTGCAGGACATTAGCAGGGAGTACCTGAGGGAGAAAAGAGGGTGTGTGGGCCTGGGTCAGGAACAGAGGCCGCGTCAGGGGTTACTGCTGGGCCAGGGTCGGCGTCTGAGGCAGGACGGGTGTGCTGGGGTTGTCAGGATGTTGTGCCTGGGGCAGGAAGAGGAGCCGGTGTCTGCTTGAAGACTGGGAGCGTGATCAGTGTCTCCTCCATCCTGTGTGAGTGCTAATCTCCGGGAGTCACCATTATAGGGGTATCGAGATATTAATGTTTTCTAGCACTCAGGATGGAAGGAAACTCTAATGTGGTTTTCTTGTATAATATTTAAGTTTTATGATAGACAGTCTGGTGCTGGAGGTGCCGTGTGGTGGGGCTGCTCAGTAGAAGATGTTCGGTGAGTAGCGTGTTGAAGGAGGTAGATGTGCAGGAGCTTCGTTAGAGAAGATGTTGCCTGTTGCTGGCCTCCTGGTTGAATGAATGCTGGACAGCTAGGAGCTTGCTGGGAGGAGGTGTTGCGTGTTCAGGAAGATGGGCCAGAATGAGAGTTGGTTGGTGAGGAAGCTCAGAGAAGGACAGCTGGTGGGTCGCCATGCTCGCTGGCTGGAGAGAGGACCGCCAGGCAGGCGAGGAGAAGCGAAGGCCGCCAGGCAGCGGCAGAGGAGGAGGTGTTGCTTGTTCAAGAAGAATGGTCAGAATTAATCTCAATGGAGAGACAGAGCTTATATACCCAGCAGCAGCCGCTATGAGTCATGTTGGGAAAACCCAGAAAGTCGCCGGTGACTGGTTCCGTTGCTAAGATACGGTAACATCTGGTTGGTTGCTAGGGAAGGCGGCACATTGGAATGCTATACGCAGTTTGTAGGGGAGACGTCCACTACAAGTGTTTCTGCTTGCAGGTGTCGGATGACCTCGCTTGCCTCGTGCGACCAGGTGGCCCCTCGCACTCTGTGGTCGAGGTGGAGGGAGGCACTGATTCGAATTTTGGCAGCTGTGGGCTTAACTGATCTACAGATTTTGGCGAGGAGACCGAATGTCACCTGCTTCACTCGTACTGCCAGGGGTGGTAGTTCAGTTTCCATTTGCAAATTGCAAATTCTGGTCCACATGGGTGCTCCGAGCATGGTCCTGAGAGCATTATTTTGGATGACTTATAGCTTGGCTATTTGGTCTTCTCTCAGTCCAATGAGTGCTGGAGCACTGTAATCTACCAGCGATCTGATGGCGGCCGTGTAGTAGGCTTTGAACACATGAAGGTTTGCTCCTGCGGTTGTGCTGGTGAGCGACCTCATTATATTGTGTCTGCTCTTCGTCCTGTGCCTGAGATACTCGAGTTGCGGCTTGAAAGTGAGTTTCTGGTCAAACCAGATTCCAAGACACTGGTGGGCGTTGGTCCAGACTACCGGCGTGTTTTGTATGGAGAGCCTCTTGTCTGGTGTGTCTGTGCAGATGGCCATCGCTTTCGACTTGGCTGGATTTATCTTGAGTCCAAGTCTGTTGCACTCCTCTTCTATAAGTTGGAGTGCGTGTTGCGTGTTGGCTAGCTTGGCTAGCTTGGCTGTTTGTCTGAAAGGAAGTTTGACAAGATTTTCCATCAGGACATTGAACAGCATTGGACTGAGGATGCCTCCTTGTGGGGTTCCGTTTTCATGGACCCTGTAGCTTGAGGTTGCTCCCTGAAAGCGTACTCTTGCTTCTCTCTGTGTGAGGTAGTTCTGGATCCACCCCAGCAACCTTCCTTTGACACCTTTTTCAGCGAGTGTCGTTGTAATGGCCAGTGGATTTGCTAGTTCGAAGGCCTTCTCCAGGTCGAGGAAGACCACCAGAGCTGGTTTGTAGTCCACTGTGCTGAGTATCTCGGCGATGTTGTTGCCTGTGCCGGTGTTCTCGGTGTAGGCAAAAATGTGAGGGTGTGGGCTGCCTACTTTCCACTTGAGTCGGTTGAGAGCCATTCCTTCTCCCGTCTTCGCTATGCAGCTGAGAAGGGAGATGGGCCTCGGTTTGTCTGGTTCTCTGGGCTTTGGAATGGGCTGTATATCTGCCTTCTTCCATTCCGGTGGGAGTCTTTGTGCTGTCCACGAAGCATTGATGACTTGTAGCAAAGTCTCGTGTTCGGCTTTACCGGCATGGGAAAGCATGGAGTAGGTTATCCTGTCGGCCCCTGGTGCTGTGTCCTTGCTTCGTTTTAGCGACTTATGGAGTTCTTGCTGGTTGAAAGGTCTGTCGGTGTCATCTTCACTGTTGCAGGCCGCTTCGATCATCTGGAGTCTGACCTGTCGCAGACGCCGTTGTGTCTCCTCCGCCTGTCTCGGGAGGTTTTTCGTTGCTGCTCGGTCAGAGAACAGTTTTGCAAGTCTCTCGGCTTCCTCTCCTGGGTTGGGATGGGTTGGTGGTGGTGGTGTTGCCTTCCCAGATGCCCTTCGGATCTGGGCCCACATCTTGCCAAGGGAGGTGTGCTCGTTCAGTTCGGAGCACCACTTGAGCTAGCTTACGTTTTTTATTTCTTCCTTCTCTTCCCTGGTATCCTTAACTATGACTTGCAGGAGATGTCTGTTTCCGTGGGATGTCTCCTGTAGTTTCTTCGGGCCATGTTCACTCTGTGATTGAGTTCTTTCACCCTGGGACAGTAGTACCAGTAATCATTGTACTGTCTTGATGTGGGTTTTGTTTTTGGGATTGCCTCTTCTACCGCTTGGTGAAATGTCTCGACCAATTGTTGGTGGAGGTTTGTCTCGTCCACGGGTGCTGCGCCGGCCGGCTGTGATTTTTCGCGCCACTTAGCCAGGTGTTTCTTAAAGAGTCCCCAGTCTGCCTTTTGGGTATTGTATCTCCATCTCGGCGGGGGTGGAGTGGGGAGCTTGTTCACCTTCAGCGTTGTTAGCGTGGCGAAGTGGTCGCTGGTCAGCGTGGGGTGTAGCTGCCAGGAGGCCGAAGGCTGTAGTGCACTGGAGACGAAGGTTAGATCTAGCCTTCCTCCCCTAGTGTGGGTGGGCTCTCCGGTGTTCAGGAGGCAGATCTCGGGTGTGTCTTGAAAGGTGGTGTATAGGTGTAGGCCGTCTTCATTTGTGGGGCTTACCGAGCTTAGGAAGGGATGATGGGCGTTGAAATCCCCTCCTATGAGTGTGGCATGGTCAGCGGCCGAAGCGAATAATTGAGTCACCTCCAGTGAGCCCCTTGGGTTCTTGTAGATGTTGTGAACAGTTAATTCCCGTTCTTGGAGGGTTACTTTGACGGCCTGTGTCTCGATGTTTTCCCCACATGGAAATTGCTGCGTGACCTCGGAGGAGGGTATGCTTGACTTGACCAAGATCATAGATCCTCTTGTTGATGCCTGCGTGAAATGCCTCCTGTATGTCATGTAACCACTGAATTTGAAACAGTGGTGTTCTTGTAGAAGTGTTTCTTGTAGCAGTATGATGTCAAGCTTGTCCTTGGCTGCTGCTTCGTGCAGGAGGTGTTTCTTGTTTTTGATGCCCTGAGCATTCCATGTAAGGATGTTCAGGGTGCTGATGTTTTCCACCACTGTTTCATCGGGGACTTCCGGTGGTCCTCGATGGAAATGTTCAAGTCCGATTCCGACTGGATCAGGTTCATATCTTCTTGTTCTGTGGTTTTTGCCTTCTGGGCCGTGTTTCGGTTCAGGGGAGTTGAAACGTCCAATTTCTTTCTGGGAGCTGTCGGTATCTTGAGTTCTCTGGTGGCCTTCTTCGGTGTAGAGTGTACCTCGGCTGTCACTCGTGTGAGGACCGGCGTGGTTTCCTCCAAGGAGGTGGCTGGAGCTGTGGCGACTTGCCCGAGGATGCTCCCCATGAGTATTTGGAGCTGTGTGGGTTGGATCTTGTGGCCCAGTAGTCCGGCTAGGCCTTCCGCGAAGGTTGTCAGTACCTTGGCTAGGTCTGATACGTGTATCATTCCGTCTGGTGCCTTGGTGTGTGCTTCTTTTGTCTTTTTCGTGGTTGTCGTTGTCTGCTGCTTGGGTGGCTGAGGTGTGGCCGTAGTGAGGCCAGGAAACAGGGCTGCACTTTGGGTGTTGACCGGCTGAGGAGGTTGGCTTTGTTGTTTTGGCCTTTGGGTTTCCCACACGAAGGTACTTGGTGGGGCTGGTGTGCAGGCGGTGGGGGCCGGTCTTGCTGCTGGTCAGTTTGCCTGGACCCTCTTTGTCCTCTCGGAGCATCCAGGGTTCCAGGCGTGGTGTTTGCCCCCGCAGTTGGCACACTTGGGGCAATTTTTTCTCCATTTTTCAACTTGGTGAAGCAGGAGTGTGTGCCGTACTTCTGTGCGCAGACTGCGCAGATTTCCTTGTACGTGCACCTTGTCTGATGGTGCCCGTATTTCTGGCATCTGAAGCACCGCAGGGGCTCTGGGACGAAGGGCCTCACTTCGTAGACCCCCAGGTTTTGAGGTCTATGGTGCTGGGAGGTGAACCGTAGTGCATTATGAGCACTTGTTTTGTGGTGGCCGTCTTGTCGGACGGGGGAGAGCATCTCTCGGCTTTTAGGATCTTCGGGTGGTTCTCCAGGCGTTCGAGAGGTAGTTCCTTTGGGTACCGGAGGACTACTGACTTCATCAGTTTCTGGGCGGGGTCCAGCTTGGTTGATGCAACGGTGGTGGTGTTTTGCAGGTAAGTGTCGAGGGTGGTGGCGGAGTCCTTGTCTTTGGGGTGAATAATCATCTCCCCTTTAGGTTGGGCCGCACTGAGAACTTGGACAGTGGATTTAGTTTTTCCATTTCTGTGATGGCGGCATATGTCGTTTTTGTGTCCGTTTTCGAGATCCGGAATTTTGGCAGTGTCGTTGGAGGTGAGCTGGTGGTGGTGCTGGGTGCCTTTTGGGCTGCTTGACGGCATTCGTTTCCCGAAAAAGCACATCGGCATTTTTTGTTTTCTATCTTCGTCCAGTTGTCATCCTTAGTGGCGGTAGCAGTGGTGGTAGAGGAGGCAGTGTTCCTGCTTTTCAGGGCTTCATTGAAGGCGCGTAACTGGTCCGCTTTCTCTGTGCGGAGCCTGTCGTGGTTCGGGTCGTCAGGTTGGCGGTTCAGGCGGGGGTCGCGGTTAGGAGGGCGTACGCTCTCCATAACCGGTGGTTGTGGTGTTTTTTTTTTTTTTTTTTTGAGCCTACCTATTCCGGTTGAGTAAGTAGCAGAGGAATTTCAGCACTCCCCACAGGCAATGATGGCCGGGTGGTGGTGGTAGAGTGGTTCCTGAGTTTCTCTCCCGGAGCCCCGTTGGGGAAACCTAGTTCCTAGTGTATGTGACTGCTCACTTATAGACGTGAGCTAAGTGTGCCTATTGGGAAAGGATAAGGATTGCTACCCTCTTTCCAGGTGGACCTGCACGATCACGGTTTTCCTGGAAAGACTCGGCTGGGAGGGGTTCTTGCTCCAACCCCCTTTCGTGTTCACAATGTCCTGGGAGGGAGGTGAACAGTTACAGGGGGGACCTCAAGACGAATACACTTTTTGAGGGTGCAGGTCCCTAGGCCAGAGCGAAAAAGGAAAAATAGCAGTAGAAGGAAAAGAGCTCAAACCACGTCGGGAATATCGCGCTATAGCTGCTCTCCAGCTGCAGTGTGGGTCACTCACACCACCAGTGGGGAGGGCAAGCTAATGCTCGATAAACCGAAAACGCTCGTGAGTTGTTGTCGACGATGTCAGTGGTGGATGGTCCGGTCCGGGAAGATGGCCAACAATGGCACTAGAGAGAGGGCGGTCTTCACAGTTCCGGGTCCAGCAGGAGGTCTTGTTGAGAGGTCTTCTTAGTTCAGGAGCGATGTGTGAAGTGGTAGGTCACCACGAGGTCAGGTCTTATATAGCGGAGGTAGGCGTGGCTTAATAGTTGACCTCCGTCATGTAAGGCGGCACTGGTTGACCTAGACCACGAGGCCATACACTGTGGAATTCGCGGGGTTGGCTACTCAGCGACAAGCATTTGTAGGGTAGGAATCCACTACAACACTACGAGAGCTGAGGCCCTCAATTGGTCGACTCTGCATCTGTATTTTTCTGGTTAAATAAACTCTTTCAATGTCAAGTGTGGACGAGCTGCTCTAATCCTGCGGCTCACAGGCAGTTGGCAGAGCATATGACCTATAAGAGAATAATAAAAGTGCGCGCCATTCACACACATCGTGGTTAAGACTTCTGACTGCTACTATAGAGGTCCAAGTTCTTTTCCCGGCACTCCTCTATTTTATTTATCTTTTTCTTTCGTTATGGAGAAGTATTTTCGCTGTTATTCCCTAGAAGTTAATTGGACGATGAATTCGAGCTGTTTTGATATATATTTGAGCTGCCCCCAAACCTTCAGCGCACAGTAGAGAGGGCACCTGAGGTATAAAAGGGAAATAAAAATCGTTTTTAAATAAGTTTGTCGTGGTTCAATGGATAAGAGTTTTACCTGCCGTTCATCGAGGCCCGAGTTCGATTCCTGGCAGTTTTCTATTTATTTCTCTTCTTCTCTCTTTCTTTCATGATGGGACACTATTTTCGCTGTATTATTCCCTAAAAGGTAATCAAAGGTGAAATTGGGCCGTAAATTGGACGTTTTTACGTATTTTAACGTATATTCAAGTTCGAAGCTTCAAATGCTTCAATGAAGCATCAAAATGATTCAGTGAAGCTTCATGACATCACTCTGAACCTCCATATATAAAGTCTCGACTAACTCATTTTCGCCTCATTCTTCACAGACCACTCACTGGCTGGAGCTGACAGGCAGGTAAGCGCCACACCCAGTACCTCTCGTCTCCGTTATATACGTGTAAATTTTTTCCCCGACTGTCTACAGTCAAAATGGCCAAGAGAAATGGTTATTCTTTTGGGTAGTGTTTAATATACTTAATTATGGCGTAATAAATGCTGGTTTAAGTAAAAAAAATTGCCAGCCGGTTGTTGCAGTTCACATGCCTCCTAGGGTCGTATCCCCAAGTTTCACTGGGCTATAAGGCCTATGGTACCTACTTTGCAGCTTAAACAAATGCATTAATATGGTTTAGTATTATGTTAAGTGGCTCTCTAATGTCTAACCAGTAATTTCTTGATGTTTTAGGCAAATATACCGCCAAATGAGCCATGACAAACGAGCCTAAACTATAAGCCGATGGTGGGTAACGAGCGTAAACCGTACATCAGTATTTACGTAATAATTTACCAGTAAGTGAGTACAATTACTGTACTTATTTTTTAATTTTACGATTTTTTGCGGAATTACGGTATAATATTTGCGTATTTTTGCTCGTCAGTAGTTTGTGAGCCGATGAGGGCTGCTTCCACATGAACTAACCACTCCTCGACGTTGTGGTTGAAGGTTGGTAGAGAGATCCGTCCATCCATTCTTAGGGAAGTGCGTCAAACCAGTTAGGGAAGGATGAGGGATGGGTGCTTGTTCCGACCCCCTTCCGTGTTCACAATCTCCTGGGAGGAAGGTGAACAGTTGCAGGGGGGACTTCTGGACGAATACACTTTTTAGCGTGCAATAGTTGCTCTCCGGCTGTGATGTGGGTCACTCACATCGCCAGTGAGGAGAACAGACTAATGCGTTATAAACCTTACGGTCGTGAGATGTGGAGTAGCCTGGTAGGGCAGGTGGCCCTGACTGGCAGCAGACAGCGATCCTCACAGCAGCAGAGGGAGTGTGGTGTTAACAGCTCCGATAGTGAGGCAGCAGCAGAGGGGGAGTGTGGTGTTCAGAGCTCCGAGGGTCACCATTTGTAGCGTACCGTATGTGGCCAGTTGTCAATTCTCTTTAGTTGTCTATTTTCTCTTTGTTTGCGCACACAAACGTACGTACATGTAGATATCTCACACTCAGGAATGAGGTAGAATAGAAACTCGCTATGCGTTTTCTGTATATATATTGTTGTACAGTGCAGTGCTAAGGAGTTACTAGGTGAGGAGTGCATGTGTTCTGGGTATCAAGTTTATCTACAGGAGCGAACACAAACACCTGTAGAGTTTTCGTAGGTTCTATTTACTGGATAAACGAAGGTACACAAGGAAGGTGGCGCTCCTTACTCTGTATGGGGGGGGGGGGGGTCAACTAGCCTCTCGGGCGACATGTGGTAAGTGATACATTAGCAGCTTCCATATGTCGCCAGGCACATTAATTAAGCATGTGGAACATGGTAAATACATTGCCACACGCTGCTAGCTAGGCTGAATAAATAGTGTATATAAATGGAGCACATACATAATATACATACATAATATACATACAGCATACATAATATACATAAAAGGGGTAGCTTGCTCAGAGATCCTGTAGGGCGAGGAGCTTTCTGAGGGAGCTGGGTGGTGAGGCGCTGGACAGATATCTTGCTGGTCCAGTAGGTCAGAGTAGAATGGTCTCTCGATCAATCGATCGATGGGTGAAGTAAAGTATGAAGAGATCTTGATGCTGGTGCGTAGATTGGTGGTGCAGGAACTGGACTTGAAGAATAATGGTGGAATTTGGAGGGACTTGGGGTTGGTGGATAGTGGAAGAAGAAAAGCGAGGAAATTGGAAAATAGTAGTAGAATGCTAGGTCTTGGGGCTCAACCCAAGTGCTTCTGTTTTCTCATGTTTGTGTTTCAGCTAATTTTCATCTTAGGTGTTATATTTATGTCAGGTGTTTGTATGTTTAGCAAATATTGCAATTTTATGCCTTACATTTTCGGGTCTTGTGTCCTAGCCAATGGTGAGGAGTCAAGGGCAGGTACTTGTTTCTGCTCAGAACATCCCGTATTTTTATGATCTAATGTAAGTGGTAGGGCTGCCAAGGCTGTCACTGGGGTAACGTTGCATCTTTCAATAGAGTGGAGTTGGTGTGGGTTCTAGGGCTCTTCTTTTACTGCGAGGGAACCACGAGTGTTCTCTTCTTCCTTCTTCTGTCTCTTCCATCCATTCTGTGATTGGTCCTGCCTCTATTTCTTCTAACTTTGTCCATATTCTTTTTGAGTGTTGGTGTAGGTAAACGTTTAGGGGTTCTATTTGCGCTCGTTAGTGTAGTTGACGGTTGGTGACTATGTTAGGGCTAAGTTTTGAATTGTCTGCAGAATCTTTGTTTGTTTGTTTTATTGCATGTAGGGGAATTGGTGGATGTACTAGTCGGGATTGGACAAAGGCTCTATATAACTTTAACTTGTTTTTTGCTGACAGGCTTCTGAAGCGTTTTAATTTAATTACCATGTTTCTGGTTTTTGCAAGTTTTTCGGTGATGAATGTTTTGTAGCCTTTTGGTGTTATCTTCAGCCCTAGGACAGTGCCTTCCATGGCATATGGAATTACTTTGTTGTCTACTATAATGGGGTCTTTTTTCCTTTTAGCGATTGGGATTATTTTGAACTTGTTGGTGTTCGTTTGTATCTTCCACTTTCTTTTGTACTGGTTGATGTTCTCTATTGCGTTGGCAGTATGTTGTGCAATTATTGCTGTTGATTTGCCGGGGTATGTGATGATTTGTGTGATATCGTCTGCAAAACTTATGTATTCACTGTAGGGAGCTGGTTCCGGTAGGTCTACTGTGGAGATATTGTACAGCGTTGGTGAAAGGACACTGCCTTGGGGTACTCCACTTTTCAGTTCTATTGGTGGTCCTATATAGCTGCCAATTTGTATTTGTGCCGTGCGATCGTCTAAGAAGTCACGGACGATTTTTTCTAGTGGTTCTGGAAGATTTAATTGAAGAAATTTGAATTTTAATTCTAGGCGCCATACTTTAACGAACGCTTTCTTAACGTCTCTTAATACAATGTTGACTTGGTTTCTTTCTGCTTTCTTGTTGGCTAACGTTTCCGTGATTATGGCTAGTGCAGTATGTGTTCCCTTTTTTTTCAGTGAATCCATGTTGTCTGGGGTTTAGTAGTCCGTTTTCGCTCCTGTGTTTTCTGATTCTCTTGTTTATTGCCTTTTCAAATAGTTTTCCTATAAATTCGAGTAGGGAAATCGGTCTGTAGTTAATTACTTGAGTGTGGTCTTTGGCTGGTTTTGGTATGAATATGAGTTTTGCGTTTTTGAATGCATCAATGAAGTATCCACTTGCCAAAGCTGAGTTTAATATTTCACGGATGCCTTTTGTGCAATTGTTGGGTAGGTATAGGATCATATTTCTTGTGATTTTTGTAAATCCTGGTGCTTTTTCTTTGTCTGATGTAGTGTAGCAGTTTCCTTCTGTACAGTAATTGGTTCCATCGAGTTGAGCCTGGTTTTGTCCACCACATGGTATGGGGTTATACGATGTATCATTTCAGCCAATTCTCTGCAGATGTGATTTTCGTGTTCCTCCTCAAATTGCTCATTTTCTTCTTGATATTTGAAATTCTTTTTTCCATTCTCTCCTGTATGCGGATTCTATCTCTTTTTCTTCAAAGGGTTTTTTCCCCGTTTTGGTCTTTTATGTACTTTTGTTGGGGTTTGTCGTTTCCTAGAAATTTGTTTACGTTCTGCCAAAAGTTCTTGTCATTTCTTGTGGTAACCAGGTTGTTTATTAGTTCGCTCCATCTGTTGGTGTGCTATCAGGCTTTCATCTCTTAACTTTTGTTGTATTTGCCTTAAGTTTCTAATAAGCTCTGTTGTTGGTGGATAGTTTTGTATGTACATCATTATGTTTTTGTATTGTACTTGGACCATTCGCAATTCATGAGATATCCTGATGTGTGGTAGCGTTCGGTATGTTATGGTTGGTATGTTGTTCTCTATTGCCTTTTGATGTTAAGTGTAAGGGTATCTGTTTCGTTGTCTATATCTTCTAGTGTTTTGCCTTGGAGATCTGGGATCTTAACTCGTTCTAGTTGCTTCCTGTAGCCTTCCCAGTCTGCATTTTGCATTTGGAAGAGTGGGGTTGTTGGTACGTGGATTGGGCTTGTGGATAGTTTTATTATCATTGGAGTGTGGTCGCTGGTAGTTAGTGGTCCTTGTTTTATATGGTAATTCAGGAATGCCTTGTTATTGGTGAAGACTTTGTCTTGGGTTGTTGTTTTGTTGATGCCAATGAATGTGGTGAAGTGTGGTCCTAGGTGGATCAGCTTCCCTGTGTTCATTATGGTATGCAGTGCAGTGCCCACCCTGTTTCTGTTTCCGTGGCCGAATATTGGATGTCTTGGGTTCAGATCTCCTATTATATATGTTGGGCAGTTGTAGTTCAATAGTTTTATCAAGTCTGGGGCCGGTAGGTAGTTCCTTCTTGGCTGTAAATATGCTGTGGCTAATGCTATTTCTCAAGTTCAATTTGTTTGGAATTACTGGCCTCTTCGCCGTAAGGCTATTTCGGCCGAAGCTGATTGGTTGCACTTCCTTTTTTTGTTGGTTCTTCTTTTAGTTTTTACTTTCCATTCTTCTTGTTCTTCGTCTTCGGGTTTTTTTGGTTTATTCTTGTCTTGATTGTTCATTTCTTCTTCTTGTTCTTCGTCTTCTTCTTTCTGGTCTTCTACGTTATCAGGTTCTTGATTGTTCTTTTCTTGTTCGTTTTTGTCTTGTTTGTTCTTTTCTTGTTTGTTTTGGTCTTGCTTGTTTTTTTCTAGATTCTTGACTGCAAGGAGAGCCTCCTTGTAAGTCAATTTTTCCTTAGCCCGCAGCCTGGCCACCCTGCACTCCTCCCTCCACTTGGGACAATGCCGATCGGAGGAGGAGTGAGGGCCACCACAAGCCGCGCACTTCTTAACGGCCGCCTGGCAGTCAGCGTCGGTGTGGCCGGGTGCCCCGCAGCTTGAGCACACCTCGCGAGCACGACACTTCTTCGCCAGATGGCCATACTTCTGGCACTTGTAACAACGAGTAGGTCTTTGCTCGTATGGTTTTACTGGGATTTTCTCCCAACCCAGTAAAACGGAACTAGGAAGTTCCTTAGGAAGACCAACAAGGGCAGTTGTGCTGGTCAGCTTCCTAAGGATTGTGAGCTGATCTCCGATCAGCTCAGCAAGCTCTTCTTTGTCGAGATGTTCAATTTCTTTGTGGGAAATTACTCCCAAAACGAGGTTATCCTGAGGGCAGGCTTGAGGTAGGATGCTGATTGTATTGAGTTGTCTAAGGTGTTCTAATTGTCGGGCCTGTCCCCACTCGGCGAAGGTGACGATGAGGGTACCGGTGATACTCCGGACGACACCTGTCACCCCCGTGATACGGTAGGAGTCAAAAAATTTTCTCAAAACAAGGAGATTGAGTTCCTTGCGCGAAGGGTTACTGACCGGAATCAGTCTAACGACCTTCGCCTGGTCAAAGGTGAACATGGTCACGCGGTACCTCGGGGGGAAGGATCAGGGAGCCGGGAGAACCAACCTCGCCGAGGTTCAGGTCTCAAGTGCTATTTCTCCAAGCCACGGCCTTATTTATACAATTTAGAAACATCAGGATTAGGGGTGCACGTAGCGTGAGAGCCAATCACAGAAGAGGTGGCCAGGAATCCCTGGCACTCTGATCCTAGCGTTGCTACGTGTGCGTCCGCACTGGAGAGTAGGTCTACCAGCATCGCTGGCTGTACGCTGATTGGCTGGTAGGCGCGCGCGAGCTCAGTCGTCACTTGTAGCGGATGGGGTCCACTACAACCTAACCAAACATAAGAAAACCTGACCTGACCTGACCTAACCAAACCTTTATCTTAACTCGCCTATATCTAGAAAACTAAGTATTTGCACAAGAAAATAAATAGAAGGAAAAGCATAATCAGTGAACAAAACTGTGGTATAACTGCAGTTTCGGACAATATGGGTCTCGAGTTGAGCAATGTTTTTCTTGTAATAGGCCCCTGTCTCATCAACAGAACGTATTATATAAATGGGTCAATACATCTGATATTATATTCAGATTCACCACCCTGTAACTTTCCACTGTCAATGAGTAAGACATGAGATGGACACGTGAGCGGGCAACTCACCCAAGAGGGCGAGACCCATAGCCGTCCCTTTCTCATTCACTCCTAGACAGTGAGACTTACGGTTGATATACACTCAGGAATTATATATACAACCTTTTATAATAAAACAAAGGAACTACCGTTTGGGTTTCGTTACTTAAAACCCAAATATAAATATGTGTGAACGGACTGGTTAATTGGACAAGCAGCCGATTCATATAGGTGGCAAGCGGTGTGTACGGATTCTTCAAACTGGTAGTCGTATCATCCGTCTGTGTCTTGTGAAAAACAAGAAACCACACAGCAGTGACGCGTTACATAATCCGAGTGTTTAAAACTATATCCCGTATTGAGACGATATGCAGTGAGCGCTCCTTATCTCTGTCACATACAAATACGTGCAGAATTCGTAATATACAAATATTACAGCCTGTTGGTACATAACCAGATTGAGCCGGTTGAGATAGACTCCACTCAGCATTCCCTAGACATGACAGTGTTGCAGTGTTGAAAAACAGTTTCGTAGCCTGGAATTCAATTGGTATTTCACTAGCAGCTGGGCAGTATTGTTGTGTCGTCAGCGCGAATTACGAAGTTCCGGTGTCATCATACAGATCTCCATATATACGTGGACTGTGAAGACTGGGCACACGGCAGTTTTCGCCAGCGAACCAGCAACCACCAGTGTGATAACCAATCATAGTTTTCTGATCGCCGGAGGAGGAACTCACCTACGGCAACAAACAGACATCTCCTGCAAGTCATAGTTAAGGACACCAGGGAAGAGAAGTAAGAAATAAAAAAAGTAAGCTGGCTCAAGTGGTGCTCCGAACTGAACGAGCACACCTCCCTTGGCAAGATGTGGGCCCAGATCCGAAGGGCATCTGGGAAGGCAACACCACCACCACTACCAACCCATCCCAACCCAGAAGAGGAAGCCGAGAGACTTGCAAAACTGTTCGCTGACCGAGCAGCAACGAAAAACCTCCCGAGACAGGCGGAGGAGACACAACGGCGTCTGCGACAGGTCAGACTCCAGACGATCGAAGAGGCCTGCAACAGTGAATATGACACTGACAGACCTTTCAACCAGCAAGAACTCCAAAAGTCGCTAAAACGAAGCAAGGACACAGCTCCAGGGGCCGACAGGATAACCTACTCCATGCTCTCTCATGCCGGTACAGCCGGACACGAGGCTCTGCTGCAAGCCATCAATGCTTCGTGGACAGCACAAAGACTCCCACCGGAATGGAAGAAGGCAGATATACAGCCCATTCCGAAGCACAGAGAACCAGACAAGCCGAGGCCCATCTCCCTTCTCAGCTGCATAGCGAAGACGGGAGAAAGAATGGCTCTCAACCGACTCAAGTGGAAAGTAGGCAGCCCACACCCTCACATCTTTGCTTACACCGAGAACACCGGCACAGGCAACAACATCGCCGAGATACTCAGCACAGTGGACAACAAACCAGCTCTGGTGGTCTTCCTCGACCTGGAGAAAGCCTTCGAACTAGCAAATCCATTGGCTATTACAACTACGCTCGCTAAAAAAGGCGTCAAAGGAAGGTTGCTGGGGTGGATCCAGAACTACCTCACACAGAGAGAAGCACGAGTACGCTTTCAGGGAGCAACCTCAAGCTACAGGGTCCACGAAAACGGAACCCCACAAGGAGGCATCCTCAGTCCAATGCTGTTCAATGTCCTGATGGAAAATCTAGTCAAACTTCCTTTCAGACAAACAGCCAAGCTCCTATGCTATGCAGACGACTTACAGCTCATAGTAAGAGGATCGAACAGACTAGCCAACACGCAACACGCACTCCAACTTATAGAAGAGGAGTGCAACAGACTTGGACTCAAGATAAATCCAGCCAAGTCGAAAGCGATGGCCATCTGCACAGACACACCAGACAAGATGCTCTCCATACAAAACACGCCGGTAGTCTGGACCAACGCCCACCAGTGTCTTGGAATCTGGTTTGACCAGAAACTCACCTTCAAGCCGCAACTCGAGTATCTCAGGCACAGGACGAAGAGCAGACACAATATAATGAGGTCGCTCACCAGCAAATCCGCAGGAGCAAACCTTCATGTGCTCAAAGCCTACTACACGGCCGCCATCAGATCGCTGGTAGATTACAGTGCTCCAGCACTCATTGGACTGAGAGAAGACCAAATAGCAAAGCTAGAAGTCATTCAAAACAATGCTCTCAGGACCATGCTCGGAGCACCCATGTGGACCAGAATTTGCAATCTGCAAATGGAAACCGAGCTACCACCCCTGGCAGTACGATTCAAGCAGGTGACAGCTGGTCTCCTCGCCAAAATCTGTAGAGCAAACAAGCCCACAGTTGCCAAGATTCGAATCAGTGCCTCCCTCCACCTCGACCACAGAGTGCGAGGGGCCACCTGGTCGCACGAGGCAAGCGAGGTCATCCGACACCTGCAAGCAGAAACACTCGTCAAGAACAACCAAGACACACGAGACAATGGTTACGCTGTTCCTCCACCATGGAGCCCTCCACCAGCCACACTCAAATTTACCGACCTAGGCGATAGTAAAGCCAACCTCCAGAAGGAGGACCTCAAAAAAATAACTCTGGAAGCCATAGCCACCGAGACACCGGCTGATGCAGCATCATACTTCACAGACGGCTCGGTGGATCCAAAACATCATACATCCGGAGCGGCCTTCTACACCCAAGGTCAGACCCTCCGATGGAGACTTTCTAATGACTGCTCCACCCTACAAACAGAGCTGGTAGCAATCTCAAAGGCCCTACAACACGCTGCAACACAACACAACAAGTCCATCATAATTCACACGGACTCGAAATCAGCCATGCAGGCGCTGCAACACAGTCAACCAAGAGACAACGTCCACATCATCACCTCGATCCTCGCACAGCTACAGGAATTCCAAAGACAAAACCGCCCAGTCGTCTTACACTGGATTCCCAGTCATGTAGGGATCGGAGGAAACGACGTGGCAGACGAAGCAGCCAAGGCAGCTACACGTTCTAGTAGCGTACACATTCAAGTTCCAGCAAGCGTGCAACATATCAAGAATCACCTCAGAAAGACTAGCAAGCTCCACATCAAAAAGAGCTTCCTTCATGCACTCAACGCCTGTTCCAAATCAGCCAAATGGTACCTGGCGGCCACAAAAGGGGAACCACCTTTCGCTGACAAGAAAACTCCAAGACAAACCCAAGTCAGCCTTCATCGACTACGACTAGGGTACAAGTGCTCCTGGCAGATGATCGGAAATGACGTCATGGATTGCACCTACTGTCAGGAGCCAGCAGCCAACCCACTTGAGCACTATCTCCTCGACTGCGAGGTCACACAAAGCCTCCGAAACAGAACTCAAATCTCCCAAGAAACACACACAATACCAGCGGCCACTCTAACCCGAAAGGCCCATACAGACCACATTCACCACCTACTCCGGGTCATCACACGATACCCACCACCCAGATAGCTTAGAAAGCATCCTCTCCCAGCAAGTGTGGACCCCAGTTCGGGGGGCGCGCCACTCCGAAACTGACCACGTCCAAGAGTGGGGGTTGGTGGTAAGCGTCCACTGATCGGGGGTCCGCTCACACTTGCAACCTGCAGTATCCTTCCAATCTGCAGGTGGGACCACCTCTAATCCCAATCCGGTCTGGCTGCTCCTGGAGCTCCAGCCGGAACCACCAAACGGGCCGCCTATAGGCAAAGGCCCGTGTCGGACTACGGTCTGACAATCTCAACAACAACAACAACAACTCTCACCAAAGCAGAAGCGTCATCTCGTTGCCAAGGAAACCAGCAGCAGCGCACGCATCCTAGGAAGAGGCCCCGCCCACACTCCACCCAGAACTCTTGAAGGATCACATTTTCTATACAGACGTACTACTCTGTATAAATAGGTATTTAAATTACATAGTTCTACACACATGAACACGTTCGAGAGATATCTTCACACCCATAGGTTCGTCGGATAGGATTATTTCAATGATAAAGTGTCGAATGTAAGATTAATGTATTGAAATCCTATAATTTACAGTAGTTTGTAAGTGTCTGTCTACTTATTGATAGTTTAATAATTAACTACAAAACATATTCATTTGTCTTGTAAATGAGAGGCACGTGATCTACTTACTGTTAAGTATTCATTGACCCAAGGGGGCTAATAGATAATTTCTAAGTTTCCCATGTCTAATGTAGATGAAATCGAACGCCTAGCGCAATTGTTTGCTGATAACCAACTCATCAATGATCAAGCCCAGACTGCCATAGATTTTGAGTATGGAACACAGTTAAATGAGTCGGTAGGAAGTAGTGAGAAAGTTATAGACGAATCATTTGACGACTTAAACCGTCGTACCCTACGGTCTGGTAATCACTATAGTACCTCACCTAAGTATACTAAAGCAGTTACCCCTGTTACAGGTGATAGTGTGTCTGTTGCTAAATCGGTAACAACCTTATTAACCCAGCCTTCTGTTAAGAGTAAGAATACTAACTTGCTTAATAACACTAAAATGGCTTCGTCTAACCCTCACACCAGTACTACTACCACACCTAAAGCTGATAATGTTATTAATATCATGCAGCGCGGTGATTATGTTCGAAATTTCACGGGACAAGACGATTATAGGGTCGCACATTTTATTCGTGCATGTGAAGATAGCATGCGCAATAGTCACATAACGACTGACGAAGAAAAGAAAGCATATGTACGTTCCCATATAACGCAGGGTTCCTATGCAGGCAGTGGTTTAAATGCGTTTGGTTTACAAAGCCCTGACTATGAAAAGTTCAAGCGAACGCTAATTGGGATTTTTGGGGGTAGGTCACAGCTGGGCCAACTGCAATGGATCTTCAGATGGTTGGATCGCTGTATTCCAGGTATACGAAACGAGGTTCGCCAGGACATGCAAGCGACCTTCCGGTCATCAGGCTGGTACAACTCACGGGGTGATATGCCACCGGACAATGTGGAAACGTTGATAGAACTAATAAGTTTTCTTCTTTCCGTCCGTGTTCCCTTATATAGCCGGGCACAGGAAGTACAGTATGAACTACCCTTGGATATGGTGGAATACGCAAACAAGCTCTGTCTCCAGGCTACGGGCCCCTTACTGGCGCAACCCTCAGTGACGTCACCACAACCCAAGCCGTCTCAGATGCCACAGATGCCTCACTCTCAGACTCCTTATGTGAGACACACTTAGCTTCGATCGCTCCTCCCCGCCTAACATATAAACAGAAAACATCGTTACGATGCGCACATTGTAATAAACGTGGCCACGTAATGGAAGATTGTTTTCAGCTCCGAGGTAATAGTGCTAATTTTAAGGCCACACCCGGTGCAAAGCCATTCTCAAGGTCAAACAGAGAGGTAGCAAAAGCAGCACCTCCTCCTCCTACCCAGGCAGCGCGCAAATGGTGCGCTCTTCACAAATCGACATCTCATAGTTCACATGAGTGCGATATATTAATAAAGGCTAGGGGAGTGGACCTAAGTGAAACGGAGGTGTCGTATAGGCGCAAGCAGAAACGTCCCCAGGACAAGTCATCGGGGGAAGACCAGCGCACACCACAGCACGGAGAGGGATAGATAGGGTAGTTCCCGTCCCTCCTCACAGCACTTCTATAGCAGCCTCATTAATAGCGGCGCTTAGAAAAGTGGAAGTGTTGTCAGTGCCGGTGAGAGTGGATAATACCAGATTGGCTCTTGATATAGACACAGGTGCTTGCGCTAATGTATTGGCCTTGACATCATATCACGAGTTACAACGTAAATTCCCTCACCGCAAATTCAAATGGAGGCCTAGTAACGCTGAGCTCGAAGGAGTTTCAGGTACTCAGCTGAGCATCAAAGGAATGGTGACGTTACCACTCAGATTCTCAAGACGTGGTTGTCTCTTCTACGCGGACTTTTATATAGTTCAGCAGTTCAATTTGCCAGCTGACAGTGTGAGGGGGCGGGTTCTCTAGCTGCCACCAATGTGAGGGGGCGCATTCTCGAGCTGCCACCAAGGTGAGGGGGCGCATTCTTGGTCTGTCACCAATGTGAGGGGGCCTGACTCCCTCTCTGTTTCTACGCCACCCTCATCTTATCTACTTCTCTTAGTTCTTACTCTACTCAGTTCCGTCGCCTATTCTTGGGTAGCATGGGCGAGGGTCTAGGCACGTGAGTATGGTAATTTTGGTATCAGGTCACTTGGATGGAAATAAAGGTAAAATACTGTGGGAGAAATGAATACACCTTAATTACTATAAAACAAGTTTATTAATAAAATCAAAGGGGAAAATAGATGTTATTAACACATAACTACCAGGCTCAGCTCCTGGGCCTATTGCAAACTCTCTGTCTTATGTACTGGTTTCCTTGTTTTCCTATTTACTCAACAGCAATTATTCGGACATTACACTCTTACCGTGCACCCAATACCTGATGTCACCTTACATTATATCGTAGGACCAGCTCCTTGTCTTTCCTCCCAAGACACTAATACTGATACAAACACAGTCACAGGGTATAGCACTGGCGCCTCAACAACTGCTGTTGTGGTCCGTTACACTCCGACCCGAGATGGGTAGCCAGACACATGGCGGGTCTGGGGTCTGGCCCAACGAAGCCTTGGGGCACATTAATCCGGCTGCATCGGTGCCATCTTCTCACATATGATCCCGGCTGGACAACTAATACATCCGAGGCCGTTGTTGGATGGTAGAGCGATTCAATAATCACAATGGGATCGGGAGACAAACGGGATCAGCATCAGGGGACCTGTATGGGTGAAGGGACGGGCACTCACTAACGGTAGAAATGCCCGCGGCGCCCTCACTCAAAACAGACCAGGGAGTCCACCTACTTCTATTCCGATGAATTAATTTACTGTACACTCTGACCTTGAAATTGAGACTATGAACTCATTTTCATTCTCTATTATTATCTCAACTAACAATGCTCTGACTCAGCTATCGAAAGCCAAATTAAATTGATTACAAAGGGTTAGATGGCAACAGGTCCCAACATACAGGGTCTACTCCCAAAGACCAAGACGGGGGAAACAGAGAACGGGGGACGTTTCCACTGGGGGGACTCAAGAGGGTTTTGTGGACGTTTGAGCGTAATATGAATCCTTAAGGTTTTCAGGTTAGCCGTCATGACCATTACA